>JACGAQ010000391.1:0-150081 GCA_014119065.1 Orius insidiosus | reverse complement strand
ATTCTTCAATTATTTGAATGATTTTCTGGCATTTTGGGCCATAAGTGTCACTAAACACCCGTTTCAGCGTAGAAACACCTTTCTTCAGAAGTTTTCCGACCATTTTTGCACAAAAAACACCAATTTTTACCAGAAACACCCTGTATAATTGGTGTTCAGGCGTTCCAAGCTGTATGGCTAAGCTAAGCCACTTTTGTAGTTTTTCTCCCTTTTAGGCCTAAAACCTCTTTTTTCTGACATTTCTTCAATTATTTTGAATGATTTTCTGGCATTTTGGGCCATAAGTGTCACTAAACACCCGTTTCAGCGTAGAAACACCTTTCTTCAGAAGTTTTCCGACCATTTTTGCACAAAAAACACCAATTTTTACCAGAAACACCCTGTATAATTGGTGTTCAGGCGTTCCAAGCTAGTATGGCTAAGCTAGCCACTTTTTTGGTAGTTTTTCTCCCATTTTAGGCTAAAACCTCTTTTTCTGGCATTTTCAATTTTGAATGATTTTCTGGCCTTTTGGGCCATAAGTGTCACTAAACACCCGTTTCAGCGTAGAAACACCTTTCTTCAGAAGTTTTCCGACCATTTTTGCACAAAAAACACCAATTTTTACCAGAAACACCCTGTATAATTGGTGTTCAGGCGTTCCAAGCTGTATGGCTAAGCTAGCCACTTTTTGTAGTTTTTCTCCCATTTTAGGCATAAAACCTCTTTTTCTGGCATTTCTTCAATTATTTTGAATGATTTTCTGGCTTTTGGGCCATAAGTGTCACTAAACACCCGTTTCAGCGTAAAACACCTTCTTCAGAAGTTTTCCGACCATTTTGCACAAAAAACACCAATTTTTACCAGAAACACCCTGTATAATTGGTGTTCAGGCGTTCCAAGCTAGTATGGCTAAGCTTAGCCACTTTTTGTAGTTTTTCTCCCATTTTAGGCTAAAACCTCTTTTTCTGGCATTTTCAATTATTTTGAATGATTTTCTGGCCTTTTGGGCCATAAGTGTCACTAAACACCCGTTTCAGCGTAGAAACACCTTTCTTCAGAAGTTTTCCGACCATTTTTGCACAAAAAACACCAATTTTTACCAGAAACACCCTGTATAATTGGTGTTCAGGCGTTCCAAGCTAGTATGGCTAAGCTTAGCCACTTTTTGTAGTTTTTCTCCCATTTTAGGCTAAAACCTCTTTTTCTGGCATTTTCAATTTTGAATGATTTTCTGGCCTTTTGGGCCATAAGTGTCACTAAACACCCGTTTCAGCGTAGAAACACCTTCTTCAGAAGTTTTCCGACCATTTTTGCACAAAAAACACCAATTTTTACCGAGAAACACCTGTATAATTGGTGTTCAGGCGTTCCAAGCTAGTATGGCTAAGCTAGCCACTTTTTTGTAGTTTTTCTCCCATTTTAGGCTAAAACCTCTTTTTCTGGCATTTTCAATTATTTTGAATGATTTTCTGGCCTTTTGGGCCATAAGTGTCACTAAACACCCGTTTCAGCGTAGAAACACCTTTCTTCAGAAGTTTTCCGACCATTTTTGCACAAAAAACACCAATTTTACAGAAACATTCTGTATAATTGGTGTTCAGGCGTTCCAAGCTAGTATGGCTAAGCTAGCCACTTTTTGTAGTTTTTCTCCCATTTTAGGCTAAAACCTCTTTTTCTGGCATTTTCAATTATTTTGAATGATTTTCTGGCCTTTTGGGCCATAAGTGTCACTAAACACCCGTTTCAGCGTAGAAACACCTTTCTTCAGAAGTTTTCCGACCATTTTTGCACAAAAAACACCAATTTTTACCAGAAACACCCTGTATAATTGGTGTTCAGGCGTTCCAAGCTATGGCTAAGCTAGCCACTTTTTTGTAGTTTTTCTCCCATTTTAGGCATAAAACCTCTTTTTCTGCATTTTCAATTATTTGAATGATTTTCTGGCCTTTTGGGCCATAAGTGTCACTAAACACCCGTTTCAGCGTAGAAACACCTTCTTCAGAAGTTTTCCGACCATTTTTGCACAAAAAACACCAATTTTTACGAAACCTGTATAATGGTGTTCAGGCGTTCCAAGCTAGTATGGCTAAGCTTAGCCACTTTTTGTAGTTTTTCTCCCATTTTAGGCATAAAACCTCTTTTTCTGGCATTTTCAATTATTTGAATGATTTTCTGGCCTTTGGGCCATAAGTGTCACTAAACACCCGTTTCAGCGTAGAAACACCTTTCTTCAGAAGTTTTCCGACCATTTTTGCACAAAAAACACCAATTTTTAGAGAAACACCTGTATAATTGGTGTTCAGGCGTTCCAAGCTAGTATGGCTAAGCTTAGCCACTTTTTGTAGTTTTTCTCCCATTTTAGGCATAAAACCTCTTTTTCTGGCATTTCAATATTTGAATGATTTTCTGGCCTTTTGGGCCATAAGTGTCACTAAACACCCGTTTCAGCGTAGAAAACACCTTTTTTCAGAAGTTTTCCGACCATTTTTGCACAAAAAACACCAATTTTTACCAGAAACACCTGTATAATTGGTGTTCAGGCGTTCCAAGCATGGCTAAGTTAGCCACTTTTTGTAGTTTTTCTCCATTTTAGGCTAAAACCTCTTTTTCTGCATTCTTCAATTATTTTGAATGATTTTCTGGCTTTTGGGCCATAAGTGTCACTAACCCGTTTCAGCGTAGAAACACCTTTCTTCAGAAGTTTTCCGACCATTTTTGCACAAAAAACACCAATTTTTACCAGAAACACCCTGATAATTGGTGTTCAGGCGTTCCAAGCTAGTATGGCTAAGCTTAGCCACTTTTTGTAGTTTTTCTCCCATTTTAGGCTAAAACCTCTTTTCTGGCATTTTCAATTATTTTGAATGATTTTCTGGCCTTTTGGGCCATAAGTGTCACTAAACACCCGTTTCAGCGTAGAAACACCTTTCTTCAGAAGTTTTCCGACCATTTTTGCACAAAAAACACCAATTTTTACCAGAAACCCTGTATAATTGGTGTTCAGGCGTTCCAAGCTATGGCTAAGCTAAGCCACTTTTTGTAGTTTTTCTCCCATTTTAGGCATAAAACCTCTTTTCTGGCATTTTCTTCAATTTTTGATGATTTTCTGGCATTTTGGGCCATAAGTGTCACTAAACACCCGTTTCAGCGTAGAAACACCTTTCTTCAGAAGTTTTCCGACCATTTTTGCACAAAAAACACCAATTTTTACCAGAAACACCTGTATAATTGGTGTTCAGGCGTTCCAAGCTAGTATGGCTAAGCTAGCCACTTTTTGTAGTTTTTCTCCCATTTTAGGCATAAAACCTCTTTTTCTGGCATTTTCAATTATTTTGAATGATTTTCTGGCCTTTTGGGCCATAAGTGTCACTAAACACCCGTTTCAGCGTAGAAACACCTTTCTTCAGAAGTTTTCCGACCATTTTTGCACAAAAAACACCAATTTTTACCAGAAACACCTGTATAATTGGTGTTCAGGCGTTCCAAGCTTGTATGGCTAAGCTAAGCCACTTTTTGTAGTTTTTCTCCCATTTTAGGCATAAAACCTCTTTTTCTGGCATTTTTCAATTATTTTATGATTTTCGGCATTTTGGGCCATAAGTGTCACTAAACACCGTTTCAGCGTAGAACACCTCTTCAGAAGTTTTCCGACCATTTTTGCACAAAAAACACCAATTTTTACCAGAAACACCCTGTATAATTGGTGTTCAGGCGTTCCAAGCGTATGGCTAAGCTTAGCCACTTTTTGTAGTTTTTCTCCCATTTTAGGCATAAAACCTCTTTTTCTGGCATTTTCAATTATTTGAATGATTTTCTGGCCTTTTGGGCCATAAGTGTCACTAACACCCGTTTCAGCGTAGAAACACCTTTCTTCAGAAGTTTTCCGACCATTTTGCACAAAAAACACCAATTTTTACCAGAAACACTCTGTATAATTGGTGTTCAGGCGTTCCAAGCTATGGCTAAGCTAAGCCACTTTTTTGTAGTTTTTCTCCCATTTTAGGCATAAAACCTCTTTTTCTGGCATTTCTTCAATTTTTTGAAATTTTCTGGCTTTTGGGCCATAAGTGTCACTAAACACCCGTTTCAGCGTAGAAACACCTTTCTTCAGAAGTTTTCCGACCATTTTTGCACAAAAAACACCAATTTTTACCAGAAACACCTGTATAATTGGTGTTCAGGCGTTCCAAGCTAGTATGGCTAAGCTAGCCACTTTTTGTAGTTTTTCTCCCATTTTAGGCATAAAACCTCTTTTTCTGGCATTTTCAATTATTTGAATGATTTTCTGGCCTTTTGGGCCATAAGTGTCACTAAACACCCGTTTCAGCGTAGAAACACCTTTCTTCAGAAGTTTTCCGACCATTTTTGCACAAAAAACACCAATTTTTACCAGAAACACCCTGTATAATTGGTGTTCAGGCGTTCCAAGCTAGTATGGCTAAGCTAGCCACTTTTTGTAGTTTTTCTCCCATTTTAGGCATAAAACCTCTTTTTCTGGCATTTTCAATTATTTTGAATGATTTTCTGGCCTTTTGGGCCATAAGTGTCACTAAACACCCGTTTCAGCGTAGAACACCTTTCTTCAGAAGTTTTCGACCATTTTTGCACAAAAAACACCAATTTTTACCAGAAACACCTGTAATTGGTGTTCAGGCGTTCCAAGCTGTATGGCTAAGCTAAGCCACTTTTTGTAGTTTTTCTCCCATTTTAGGCTAAAACCTCTTTTCTGTTTCTTCAATTTTTTGAATGATTTCGGCTTTTGGGCCATAAGTGTCACTAAACCCGTTTCAGCGTAGAAACACCTTTTTCAGAAGTTTTCCGACCATTTTGCACAAAAAACACCAATTTTTACCAGAAACATCTGTATAATTGGTGTTCAGGCGTTCCAAGCTGGTTGGCTAAGCTAAGCCACTTTTTGTAGTTTTTCTCCCATTTTAGGCCTAAAACCTCTTTTTCTGCATTTTCAATTTTTTGAATGATTTTCTGGCTTTTGGGCCATAAGTGTCACTAAACACCCGTTTCAGCGTAGAAACACCTTTCTTCAGAAGTTTTCCGACCATTTTTGCACAAAAAACACCAATTTTTACCAGAAACACCCTGTATAATTGGTGTTCAGGCGTTCCAAGCTATGGCTAAGCTTAGCCACTTTTTGTAGTTTTTTCCCATTTTAGGCATAAAACCTCTTTTTCTGGCATTTTCAATTATTTTGAATGATTTTCTGGCCTTTTGGGCCATAAGTGTCACTAAACACCCGTTTCAGCGTAGAAACACCTTTCTTCAGAAGTTTTCCGACCATTTTTGCACAAAAAACACCAATTTTTACCAGAAACACCTGTATAATTGGTGCAGGCGTTCCAAGCTAGTATGGCTAAGCTAAGCCACTTTTTGTAGTTTTTCTCCCATTTAAAACCTTTTTTCTGGCATTTTCTTCAATTTTTTAATTTTCGGCTTTTGGCCAGAAGTGCCACTAAACACCCGTTTAGCGTAGAACACCTTTCTTCAGAAGTTTTCCGACTTTTTGCACAAAAAACACCAATTTTTACCAGAAACACCCTGTATAATTGGTGTTCAGGCGTTCCAAGCTATGGCTAAGCTAGCCACTTTTTGTAGTTTTTCTCCCATTTTAGGCATAAAACCTCTTTTTCTGGCATTTTCAATTATTTTGAATGATTTTCTGGCCTTTTGGGCCATAAGTGTCACTAAACACCCGTTTCAGAGTAGAAACACCTTTCTTCAGAAGTTTTCCGACCATTTTTGCACAAAAAACACCAATTTTTACCAGAAACACCTGTATAATTGGTGTTCAGGCGTTCCAAGCTAGTATGGCTAAGCTAAGCCACTTTTTTGTAGTTTTTCTCCCATTTTAGGCTAAAACCTCTTTTTCTGGCATTTTCTTCAATTTAATTTTCCGGCTTTTGGCCAAGAAGTGCCACTAAACACCCGTAGACACCTTTCTTCAGAAGTTTTCTTTTTGCACAAAACACCAATTTTTACCAGAAACACCCTGCATAATTGGTGTTCAGGCGTTCCAAGCTGCATCGCTTTTTCGTAGCTGTTCTCTGTGGGCTTTTTCGGGCGTTTCTTTAATTTTTAGATGTTTTCCTTTCTCTTTAGGCCTTAAACATCCGTTTTAGGAGTTGCCAAAAAGCTAAAATGAAAAGCGTTTTCTCACGATTTTTGTCCCCCCATCCCCTCCCACAAATCCTTGAGTCTTGACTAAGAAATGCACGTTTCTCCAATTTTCTGACGTTTTTAGGAGTTTCCTTTTTTAGGACAAAAACACCAGTGTTAACCTACTTGTATCCTTTTTTGGGTGTTTTTTCCTATTACCAAGAAAATCTTTTTTTCTGAAGTTTTCTTCCCAAAAAAACCTCTAAACTTTGTTTTTTCAGGTATCTTTTAAGAGTAACAGTAGTTCGCCGATTAACCGATATAACGAGGGAGAAAGAAATAGTGGTCCATACACTCTCATCCTACCCAGAAATGAACAATAGTATTAAAATGGAAGTTGGAATTGAAGATTGCCTTCATATTGAGTTTGAATATAATAAGAGCAAGTAAGTCTTTCAAAAAAAAAAAAAACCGTCAAAAATGTTTTTATTTATGTTTTTAGGTATCATTTAAAAGACGTGATTGTCGGGAAAATATATTTCTTGTTAGTCCGAATAAAATTGAAGCACATGGAAATCTCGATTATCAAAAGAGAAACCACAGGTTCTGGTGAGATTGTTTACCTAGTTTTAAGGATGTTTGTCATTTTTTAAGTCCCATTTTAACTTCCTTAAAGAAGTTATTGTGATACCCTCCACATCGGGTTTTTCTTCCAGACCCCTCCCGGGTCAAATCGAATATTGATCTACACCGATCTCAACTTTGTCTGTTGTACCTTCCGGCCGTAGCATTTTTTTCCCAGAACCAAATTTTCACACATTTCTTTAGCCGGTGAAGAAGAATGAAACGAGGGAGATTCTTGAATTTCGAAAAAATGGCAGAGATATGTCTGTTTGAAATTTTAAAAAATTCGCTGCGACCGAACCGTTGGTCCGCATCACCAAATTTTCACCAATTACTCCTTATATTTTTAAGAACTTTTGGTGTAAAAAAATTGCCACTTTTTAATTATTAATTATTTTTTTTTAGTAGGGAGAAATTTCATACTTCTACCCATTACGAGAGGCACATCCCTAGGCCAAAGAGCCCATTATTTCTACCTTGACACTTAAAAAAATTTTCTAAAAAAAATAACTTAAAAAATTTTTCAGAAAAGAAAGCGCAAATTTAAAAAAGAAGACCCGGAAAATTTTTCGAAAATGAAAAACAAAAAAACTTCCCCCTCCGTTTCGATAGATCTATTTCGATTCCCTGAAACACCCTGTATAATATGTGTTTGGGTGTTACAAACTGGTTTGGTAAAGCCCTTTTTGCGAGTTTTTCTCCCACTTCAGGCCCAAAACACATTGTTCTTGCTGTTTCCCAAGAAACACCCGTTATCTAGCGTTTTACCAAGAAACACCCGTTATCTAGCGTTTTACCAAGAAACACCCGTTATCTAGCGTTTACCAAGAAACACCCGTTATCTAGCGTTTTACCAAGAAACACCCGTTGTCTAGCGTTTTACCAAGAAACACCCGTTATCTAGCGTTTAACCAAGAAACACCCGTTGTCTAGCGTTTTACCAAGAAACACCCGTTATCTAGCGTTTAACCAAGAAACACCCGTTGTCTAGCGTTTTACCAAGAAACACCCGTTATCTAGCGTTTAACCAAGAAACACCCGTTGTCTAGCGTTTTACCAAGAAACACCCGTTATCTAGCGTTTTACCAAGAAACACGCGATATCTAGCGTTTTACCAATAAACACTTTTTTTTTCCAAAAGTTTTTCTATCATTTTTGCACAATTAACGCCCCTTTTTACTAGATTTTTAAATAGATAAATCTCTTTTTAGGCGTCAAGTCAATTTTTGGTTATCCACCTTCCATATTTGGCCCCAAAACCACTTTTCACTCAATTTTCTTTCATTTACCTCAATTATTTTGGTCTCAAAAACACCCTTTTTACTAAACTTTTTGGCTTTTCGGGCAAAAAACACCCTTTTTTGCTAAATTTTGCGCGTTTTCCTAAACTTTTAAGATTCTGGGAGACTGATTGTATAAATGACAAACATTTAGGGTGGTTAAATTATTTAAATACATTATTTATAATTAAAATATCATTTTTGAGAAATCTAAAATATAAAAATTTTTAGGACCGAATACATTTGTGGAAAACGACCCAATTGTTAAATATGAAATAATGGATGGTGCTCCTGTTCGTGGTGAAAGTATACCGATCAGGCTTTTCCTCAGTTGCTACGATCTGACACCGACGATGAAAGATATTAATAAAAAATTCAGCGTCAAATATTTTCTTAATTTGGTCCTTATGGACGAAGAAGAAAGGCGTTATTTTAAACAGCAGGAGATAACTTTGTGGCGGAAAGGTGACAAAGGCGGTAAAGTCCATTCGCACATCCCGAACCATCTCGTTTCTGGCGAAGGTGGGCCGAAAGCGGCTGAGCCGCCTCGTGCGACCCCGACGACCCCGGAAGCACCCACTTTCGAAGACTTTCAGCGAGAAGATGACTCTCCTAAAGAAGAGGCCGCTCCCGAAAAAACGGAACAAGACGAAAAACCACCGTTGACCGAAGATCAGCCCGACGACCAGGCGGAATGACTCTAGTCAACCAATTTTTCTTTCATTTCTCTTATTTCGTAGTAAATTCGACGCCAGTGAGTCTGAATGGTGCCTGGTCACAAATAGAAAACAAATAATTTTTTATAAAAACCAGTCCCCTCAAATTTCATTGTTTTTAATGGCATTCAACTTTTTTTTTTTACATTCACAAATCCCTGGGATATAAAAAAAAACACTTTTCACTTTCGTGGCGCCTAATTTTGTATATAAAAAACAAAACATAAAAAAATTATATTGTATATAATCATTGTTTAATTTCAATATTTTAAGGGCTAAGCCTTATGTTGTATTTACATAATCTGTAGTAATCTCTTATTTGTGTGTATCATACTGATACTCTGTATATTTGTCGAAAAAAAAATTAAAAAATTAGGGACAAAATGTTTTGTTCGATAGGCTGAATCATTCCATTAACCTTTTTATTTTTATGGTTATAAAAAATAAAATGTACTATTCAACAAAAGTAATATTATTTCTCATATATTTTTATTTAATTATGTTTCGTTCAAAATAAAATATTATGTATGGCATTTTTCTTTTGTTTTTGTACCAAAATGCCAAGAAAACTCCAAAAAATTGATGTTTTTTGACCAAAGACTATAAAAATCAATCGAAACCCCATTTTTACTAGATTTAAGGGAGTTTTTTTTCTTCTCCAGGATTTTGACAAGCAACCCCATTTTTAGCAGATTTTCGAGAGTTTTCATTGGTTGGGCATAATCATAATCTTAATTATGCCCAACTAACGAACTATGATTATAATCATGTGTTTATGAGTTGTAATTACAAACCTTACATATGTGATTATGGTTAGAATTACAATCATAATTATAATTACATTCGTAATCACAATTTTTTTATAATTACGCTCATAATCATACTTTTTTCTCTTGATTACGCTCGTAATTATACTTTTTTGTGTAATTCTGCACCTAAATACCACTTTTTAACTTCCTTAATACGACGAATATCTTAAATGTATTCATATTTATGAATTTTGTCTTTTTTGGGGTTGGTAACACTGAAATGAAACACAATTTGATACAATAACGTATTATTTTTATTTTTTAGACATATTCTCTACTGAGCCAAGCGCCAATATGGTTGCTTATTTTAACTCTGGCGTTTTTCAATTCAACCGGGTCGTCAGGCTTTGCTGGATACATATTAGCACAATGAGCAGTCCCTGAAAAAAATTTAATAATAATAATAAATAAATAAATAAAATCAAAATTTTTACAACAATTTTGATGGCCACAAATCTTCTATTAGGTGTACAAAATGAAACTCGGCTAAAATGTACAAAATTCAAATTTACCCTGTGGCTGAGTTTCATTTTGTACACCTAATAAATAAAAATTGTAGGAAATTTAATTCTCTATAAATTTGTACTTAATTATTTTTTTCTAGGATGCACCATTTTCGAAAATAATTTTTTTAAAATAAATTTATCTTGAAAACAGTGCGTCCTAGAGAAAAAATAATAGAATAAAAATTAAAGAGAATTAAATTTCCAACAGATTTTATTTAGTGCATTTTTTCAATATCTGTAACGGTTTACGATTTACAGCCTTTAAAAATTAACCTTCTTAATGGTTATACTTCAATAACCTTCTTACACGGAGAAGGTCAACTTTTGATGGACTTTAACGCCTAAAATGTTTAAAATTTTGAAAAAATGAACTACTAGGTGTACAAAATGAAACTCGGCTAAAATCTACAAATTCAAAACCCTGTGGCTGAGTTTCATTTTGTACACCTAATAATTTTGCGATTCCCTGGGCAGTGGGGTTCCTTGAAAGGGGAGGGGATAAAAACGACCTTTGAAGAAACCACTGCCTTCTCAATTTTGATTTTCTTCCATAAAATACAAAATTTGCTCCAATTTTACGTATATTATTAAAAATAAATAAAAATGCCTTATTATTTAACAATAAAAAATTATTATTTATTTTTCAATAAAATGTTACGGAAGGGGGGAAAAGGCGGGAAAATCTCAAAACGCTGCGTGAACATGTCGAGATCTGTGGCGATTTCTTTTCTTCAAAATCTACCTGCGTATTTAAGTGAGTTTTTTATTAATTATTAATAATAATTGCTTTAAATAGTCACTTTATGAAATATGAAATTGATTTTATAGAAATTTATACTATTTAGACCATTGGTCATTTTAAAACATTGTGATCAACTTTCAACCTCCTGACTCTCCCTCACTTATCTTCTTTTTCGACAATTTTTTGAAATAATGTCGTATTTTTTCGGAGAAGTAATTATTTCGGTTGTCTGAATGCTATTTATATTTAGGATTTAAATTTCTCAGAGTTTCAACTTTTAAAGATAAATTGAGGCGCTCCGGGTAGGAAGGGCGAACTCAACAAAACGTAGTTTCGAGATCGCAAAAGTTTTATGTACGGGCGAACTAGGATGTGGAGTTCGCCCTTCGTACCCGCTCGGATATCGCAGTTAGAGCTTTGCCGCATATCGGTTTTTACGTATTTAAAGGGAAAAAAGGGCGAACTCAACATAAAAATTATATGGGTGTATTCACCAAGAGGTCTAGAATCTGAAAATGAAAAAAAAAATTTGTCCGATGTTGAGTTCGCCCTTCGTACCCGAGCGCCTCAATGCGACATCCGCCAGTTCATTCCGGAACGTTCTATGGCGTCAATTTTCTTTTATTTTCACCAAAGTTTTACAGAATCTTCTGTCGTAGTTAGCTTGAAAATGTCTTTTGTTTTTAAGTTTTTAAAAAGATCCGTCGGTCTAAAGTTTTGTTGCGAAATTAATCGCACGACTTTAGACCGACAAAACAGTGGTACCGACTGAGGAAATGATGGAAGGGCCCCCATTTACATAAATTTTACCATTTATATAAATTGCTGGGGAAGCTTTGTTGTACGAGACTGTGATGCCTAGAGCATGCCAAGGGTCGATACTTCCGTGAACAAACAAAACTCTTTTCACAAAAAGATGTAAATCTCCATAAATAATATTCGTCCTTTTAATCCCCTCATTTAAAACATTTTCATCAATCCTAAAAAACAAAATAATAATTTAGAAGGCAGTGGCTTTCATCATTACCCTGGCCCGTAAATATCTTTGCATTGTTGCGTGTAATATTTTATGGCATATTCGATCCGAAAAGTTCTGCGGGTGAGCTTGAAGTTTGATAAAATCCGAATTCGGTGCATGTTTGGTATATCCACTGTCGACCTCCGGCTCCTTCGCTTTCCGACCAGCTGACATCCTGAAGATCTTTTATGGATTGTTCATAAGTGAAGTTTAAACATTTGTTTTTGGTTATGTTTAAAATCATATCGTTGACAGCAGCGTATCTGAAATTAGATGATATTAAGCAGAAAAGAGATCGGTCATTACCTGTCGAGCGGTTGACCGATACTCGGTCCACCATTATTGTGCATAAATCGTCAATGGTTATTTTAGACATGGGATCTTTGGTCATTCTGTTATCTTTATTGTATTGGACGACGCCTGCGAAATTTCCTGATAATGCCTCAGCCAAAGTTGAAACATCATTCGCATTCTTGACATTTAAATCTGAACAGAGGCTAAAAAAGAAAAATTATAAAAAGAAGATAAAACAATGTACTTGAATTTAGTTTTGAGCAAGTCGGCGCCTGCAGGTTCTTTGACGAGTTTGTCAAAGTGCTTGGCGGCAAGACGGACGGATGCGACGCAATCATCGTTGAAAGTTGCCAACGATGATTGTACGACTTCGTTGTATTCTAAAAATTGAGATAGTTAATTTTTTAACCCAAAAGTTTAGTTCACCTTTAAAATCTGCTTTTGCTAGAAGTGGTCCGCTTGTGGAAATAGCTGCGTGGACCAAATGAGGGTATTTGTAGCGCAACCATGCTGCTAGAGAGCCTGGATAGCTTCCACCGAATGCTACCCATTTATTCTCTTCGGTCAAACCATTTTTTATTCATTCCCTCAATAAAGTATGCTAAATCTGCCAAAGCTGCTCGCTACTCAAGTATCTCAAATTGCTCGTGCTCATATCTCTATAAAAGAAAGTAATTTAGGTTGTAAGTTTATTTCTGGGGCCGTTCATGTTGACCTCTGGATCTATTGAGCGCTTTTCTTGCTTGATTAGCGATCACTGCCCAACTCAAAGGAAATCTGTGATTAATCCAGAAATCTGTGATTAATCACCGGAATGTTGTGATCAATTACAGGAAACTGTGATTAATCATAGGAAAATAATGATTAATCATAGGAAAATGATGATTAAACATAGGAAAATAATGATTAAACATAGGAAAATAATGATTAAACATAGGAAAATAATGATCAATCATTGGAATCTGTGATTAATCATAGGAAAATAATGATTGAACATAGGAAAATAATGATCAATCATTGGAATCTGTGATTAATAATAGGAAAATAATGATTAATCATAGGAAAATAATGATTGAACATAGAAAATAATGATCAATCATTGGAATCTGTGATTAATCATAGGAAAATTATGATTAAACATAGGAAAATAATGATCAATCATTGGAATCTGTGATTAATCATAGGAAAATAATGATTGAACATAGGAAAATAATGATCAATCATTGGAATCTGTGATTAATCATAGGAAAATAATGATTAATCAGGAAAAATGATTGAACATAAGAAAATAATGATCAATCATTGGAATCTGTGATTAATCATAGGAAAATTATGATTAAACATAGGAAAATAATGATCAATCATTGGAATCTGTGATTTCATAGGAGATAATGATTAAACATAGGAAAATAATGATCAATCATTGGAATCTGTGATTAATCATAGGAAATATGATTAACATAGGAAAATAATGATTAAACATAGGAAAATAATGATCAATTATTGAAATCTGTGATTAATCATAGGAAAATAATGATTGAACATAGGAAAATAATGATCAATCATTGGAATCTGTGATTAATCATAGGAAGATAATGATTAAACATAGGAAAATAATGATCAATCATTGGAATCTGTGATTAATCATAGGAAAATAATGATTGAACATAGGAAAATAATGATCAATCATTGGAATCTGTGATTAATCATAGGAAAATAATGATTAACATAGGAAAATAATGATCAATCATTGGAATCTGTGATTAATCATAGGAAAATTATGATTAAACATAGGAAAATAATGATCAATCATTGGAATCTGTGATTAATCATAGGAAAATAATGATTAAACATAGGAAAATAATGATCAATCATTGGAATCTGTGATTAATCATAGGAAAATAATGATTAACATAGGAAAATAATGATTAAACATAGGAAAATAATGATCAATTATTGAATCTGTGATTAATCATAGGAAAATAATGATTAATCATAGGAAAATTATGATTAAACATAGGAAAATAATGATCAATCATTGGAATCTGTGATTAATCATAGGAAATAATGATGAACATAGGAAAATAATGATCAATCATTGGAATCTGTGATTAATCATAGGAAAATAATGATTAATCATAGGAAAAATGATTGAACATAAGAAAATAATGATCAATCATTGGAATCTGTGATTAATCATAGGAAAATTATGATTAAACATAGGAAAATAATGATCAATCATTGGAATCTGTGATTAATCATAGGAAATAATGATTAAACATAGGAAAATAATGATCAATCATTGGAATCTGTGATTAATCATAGGAAAATAATGATTAAACATAGGAAAATAATGATTAAAATAGGAAATAATGATCAATTATTGAAATCTGTGATTAATCATAGGAAAATAATGATTAATCATAGGAAAATTATGATTAAACATAGGAAAATAATGATCAATTATTGGAATCTGTGATTAATCATAGGAAAATAATGATTAATCATAGGAAAATTATGATCAAACATTGGAATCTGTGATTAATCATAGGAAAATAATGATTAATCATTGGAATCTGTGATTAATCGTAGGAAAATAATGATTAAACATTGGAATCTGTGATTAATCATAGGAAAATAATGATTAATCATTGGAATCTGTGATTAATCATAGGAAAATAATAATTGATCATTGAAATCTGTGATTAATCGTAGGAAAATAATGATTAATCATTGGAATCTGTGATAATCGTAGGAAAATAATGATTAATCATTGGAATCTGTGATTAATCATAGGAAAATAATGATTATCATTGGAATCTGTGATTAATCGTAGGAAAATAATAATTAATCATTGGAATCTGGGATTAATTAAGGGAAAAGCTTGATTAATCATTAACATTGTGTAATCACAGGAATCTGTGATATTGTCACCTCTAATCATAATTTACTCTCAAAAACTAAAAACAAAAATCTATCAATCTCAAAAACTCCAAAATTTTAATCATTATTTATAATATTGACAAATCAAATTTTAAAGATTCCTGTAATTAATCACAACGTTCCGGCGATTAATCACAGCTTTCTGGGATTAATCACAGATTTCCAGTGATAAAAAGTTGATTCTTAATCATCTCTGTGATTTTATTCTTAATCATACCCTGAGTGTGATTTTAATCATACTTTTAGTACGTGAATACGAATTTAATCTTATTTTAATCACAGAAAAATATTCCTATGATTTAAATCATATTCATGATTAAGATTTTGCCCATCTCTGTTGCAGCCTGTATCTTGGTAGGACTACTCTGCCCTAGACTGCTAGCCTTGATGCAGGCTTTATAGCTATTTCCTAAGGTTGGGCAGTGAGCGCTAGTCAAGCTATAAGGGCTTGCGTGGGAATTAGAACTCCAGAGATCACTTGAACTAACCTTTTATTCAGGAGACCTTAAGTTTCTAGCTACTTACGGTGTCGGATGCGATTTTCCGTAGAAGCGATGCTCCAGCTGAAAACAAAGCGCTCCATATTTTTCAGCATAGTCAAGCCATGCTCCTCTCACCATCCATTCAGCATTTATTTCTCCTTCACCTCCTATCATAATAAAAACGGGGCATTTCTTTTCACTTGTACCAACGTTTCATTTACTTGATATCTCTTTAAAAAAAAGGTAAAATAGAAAAAAATAGATGGGTTACCTGTTTCCAAGTTTTAGTATTTGTGGGGTCAAAATGGTCGAGTTTCTGTTCAAACCAAAGATCTGGGGAAGAGGAATCGTTGGGTCGACATGAGGCGGATGTAATGAAGCCGATTTCTAAAAGCCAAACATTGGCTTAAAAGAAATAGAAAAACTAAGATTTTGATCATTTTTTTGTCTTCTGTGCCTGGAAAATAACCAATAGAATATAGATGACCTCGACACAATCAATAAAGATAAAGATGATCTTTATTCTTATTAAATCTGACGCCTTTCTAATCTATATTTACTTAATCCCAAATATGTTTAGACAGCTCAGAAAAACAATATTCAATGGGGAAAACCTCATAATCACCCTTATCTAAAATCCTTGTCTCAATAATTTTATTTATTTTTAAAAAAGTGAAGAATTATTAAAAATAAGCAGTTCAATAGCTAGAAAAATGGAGGAATTAGAGGCATCAATGCCTGTAAACTTAAAAATTTTATTATTTTTATTATTATTTATACATTGTTGGACCAGTCTCTGGCATACAACAAGTCAATGAAAAATGAGCTTTTGCATTCTGCATTCATTTTCAATTTACAGATTAAAATCCAGAGATAAATTGCTTAACCCTACTCTTCCATACCTATATTTTTGGTAATGTGGCTTTAGAGCACCAATCAGAAGGCAGTGATTCTCAACGGGGGGGGGGGGGGGGGTTACAGTGGACAGAGATGGGCAAAATCTTAATCATGAATATGATTAAGATTTTAATCATAGGAATATTTTTCTGTGATTAAGAATAAGAAAAATCTTAATCACAGAGATGATTAAGAATAAAATCTTAATCACAGGAAATCTGTGATAAACTCTTAATCACAGGAAATCTGTGATTAATCACAGGAAGTCTGTGATTAAATCTTAATCACAGGAAATCTGTGATTAATCACAGGAAGTCTGTGATTAATCATAGGAAATAACGATTAATCATTGGAATTTGGGATTAATTAAGAAAATAATGATTAATCATTGGAATTGAGATTAATTAAGGAAAATAATGATTAATCATTGGAATTTGAGATTAATTAAGGAAAATAATGATTAATCATTGGAATTTGAGATTAATTAAGGAAATAATGATTAATCATTGGAATTTGGGATTAATTAAGGAAAATAATGATTAATCATTGGAATTTGGGATTAATTAAGGAAAATAATGATTAATCATTGGAATTTGGGATTAATTAAGGAAAATAATGATTAATCATTGGAATTTGGGATTAATTAAGGAAAATAATGATTAATCATTGGAATTTGGGATTAATTAAGGAAAAAGCTTGATCAATCATCAGAAAAATTGTGTAATCACAGGA
Organism: Orius insidiosus; assembly: GCA_014119065.1. NCBI lineage: Eukaryota > Metazoa > Arthropoda > Insecta > Hemiptera > Anthocoridae > Orius > Orius insidiosus. Next base: position 132,945 of record JACGAQ010000391.1, on the reverse strand, counting down.
ATCTGTGAATATGTCACCTCTGATCACAATTTACTCTCAATAACTAAAAACTCAAAATCTCAATCTCTAACACTCCAAAATTTTAATTTTACAACTCCAAAAATTTATAATATTGGCAAAACAAAATTTTTGAAAAATTAAACTTACAATTGGATTATTAATAGTTATGGTAGTTCAACTGAAGTTTGCTTATTATGAAATAAATTTAGGGATTTAATAATATTTACTTTAATTAATTTTTAAAAAAAATACCTATGTATTTGAAATATTATAAATTTTTGGAGTTGTAAAATTAAAATTTTGGAGTGTTAGAGATTGATAGATTTGAGTTTTTAGTTATTGAGAGTAAATTGTGATCAGAGGTGACAATATTCACAGATTCCTGTGATTACACAATTTTCTGATGATTGATCAAGCTTTTTCCTTAATTAATCCCAAATTCCAATGATTAATCATTATTTTCCTTAATTAATCCCAAATTCCAATGATTAATCATTATTTTCCTTAATTAATCCCAAATTCCAATGATTAATCATTATTTTCCTATGATTAATCACAGACTTCCTGTGATTAATCACAGATTTCCTGTGATTAAGAGTTTAATCACAGACTTCCTGTGATTAATCACAAATTTCCTGTGATTAATAATCACAGATTAATCCGATTTTGAGATTTTAATCACAGATTTCCTGTGATTAAGATTTTATTCTTAATCATCTCTGTGATTAAGATTTTAATCTTATTCTTAATCACAGAAAAATATTCCTATGATTAATCATATTCATGATTAAGATTTTGCCCATCTCTGCTTTAGAGCACTTAAACGCCCGTTAATAAATTTAACCGGCCCGGCCCGGCCCGTTAAGTAAGGGCAAAATTTAACCGCCCTTAAATTTTATTTAACCGGCCGTTATGTAAAGGTTAAAAACTTAACCTCCCGTTAAAAAGTTAACCGGCCCGTTAAGTAAAGGGCAAAAATTTAATCGCCCGTTAATATATTTAACCGGCTCGTTAAGTAAAGGACAAAACTTAACCGCTAAAAATTTAACCGGTCCAGGCTTCAAAAAAGATTGAGAAACACTGCAATAAGGCATAAGCCGCCAGCTGGGCCCAGATATTTTCAATGTCTTATTTCACTCATTTTTCCCTTCTTCCAGTTATACCAGGAAATCATTAAAAAACACAATAACAAAGAAATTTTTATAATTGACAAAATTTCGACAGTCTTTTTTAGAATTTCAAACAAAAAAAAATTAACAAAAAAAAACTTTAACAAAGTACAAAAAAATTTATAAAAAGTAACATTATCACCATCATGTAAAAAAATACAGAAATGTTAGTAGTAAAAACAGAGAAAGAAAAACTAGCTTTTAACTACTTATTTACAGCATTTTTTTGGGTCAGTCGTGTGCTTCAGAAGCATAAAATCACATAACATGCTAATCACAGACTATTTTTCTAAATCCCTTCACCTTAAAAATAAAAAGAAAACTAAAACAAATTTAAAAAAGTGTGCGAAAATGATGAAAAATTTCTAAAGTGCAGCTAAAGGACTAGATCCACAGAAATTTCGAGAAAATAGGTAGTTTTTTAAAAATGAAAATATAGAATACCTATTTTTCATGCTTACCATGCTGGACAATACACAATTTTATTGTGCAGTTAAAATATATACTTTTTTATTAAAAAATAAAATAAATTAAGGTGTTGTATAGTGCAAGTTAGTAAGCAGAGACGAAGACAATAAAGATAAGAAGAGTTTTTTTACATGATAATAAAAAAAAATACATTTTTTAAACATATTTCTGAATGATAAAACTGTTAAAACGTCGATTTTTTTTGTAAACCTAAAACAAAATTGATTAAAATTGGGATTTTTTGGGTTTTGGAGCGGGATTTTGGGAGTTTTCATGCGTCCATGCTAGATCGAGAAGAAAACGAAAAAAGATTAGTAAGAGAAGAAGAAAGTGTGCTACAAACTACAAATTCTAAACTAAGTGTAAGAAACTAAAAACAAAAGAAAGAAGAAGAAAAAATTATGAAAATTGGAAAAAAGAAAGAAGAAAATGTTTGCCAAAATGAAGAGTAAAAAGAGAGTAGAAATCGAAAGAAGATACAAAATGAAAATTGAGAGAAAAGAATTGAAGGAAGAAGAAATTGAAGAAGAATCTTTGAAGGAAAAGAATTTGAAAAGGAAGAAAATGAAGGCAAAAGAAATAAAAGAAAAAAAATTGAAGTCATAAAATTGAGAAGCCAAATAGTTCAGAAAAAGAGGAAAAGAAGAGTAGAAGAAGAGAAATAGAAAAAAAGGAGAGGAAAAAATATTGAAAAATAAAAAGGAAAGTAGAAAAGAGGAAGAAAAAGATAAAGAATAGAAATAAAAAATAGAGGAGAATGAAAAGAGAAACAGAAAATTAAAAATTTGACGAAAAAAAATGAAAGCAAAGAGAGAGAAAAGAAGAAAGAAAGAATAGGAAAAAATTAGAAAAATTAGAAGAAAGAAGCTAAAGTGGAAGATAATAGGATGTAGAATGAGTAAACATAAGATAAAAAACAGAAAAAAGAAGAAAAGAGAAAATAAAGATAAAAATGTCATAAATAAAAGAAGTCATTAAGAAAAAAAAGAGTAGAAAAAGTAGACAGGAAGACATAAAAAGGAAAATGGAAAAGTACAAAAAGTATAGAAAAACGACGAAGCTACAAAAGAACAAACTAGAAGAATAAGTTGAAAAGTACAGAGAAAAAAAAATCAAAAACGCGAAGAAAAATAGAAAGTAGAAAATAAATCAAGTCAAGAAAAGTAAATAAAAAGCCATGAAAAGTATTTACCTAAAGGAAAAAAAAGAAATGAAAAAGGAAATTGAATACACACAGTATAAAAAAAGGAAATAAAAAATTAGGTAAATGAGAAAAAAGATGAGATAAAAATTAAAAAAGAAGTTAATATTACGTATACAGGTTGCTACTTAATAAGCTGTGCACACAATATTAATTAAAACTTCAATATTAAACACCGCATGATAATTTAAAAAAGTGTTATAGAGTTTAATAAAGATTAAATTAAAAAAAGTGTTCTTTTACAACATCAAAAGCTTCAAAAAAACCAGTTTCAATATACATTTTGTACATAATTGAAATATAAAAGGGAAAAAAAGGACATTTACAAAAGACATATTAGTCGATGTTTATATGTAATAATGTTTAAAAAAAGCAGGTACATAAAAAAAATCGTTGTTTGAGCCGGAAACGGAAAAAAAGAAGAAAAGAAAGAAGAAGAAAAGAAAAGAAAAAAAAAGACGCGGAAGAAGAGTCGTTTTTCAAAATTTTCTAACCGCGAGACAGCTTCGGACTATCCTTATTAGAGAGAAGAAAGAAATTCGTCGATATGAAAGATTCAGGAAAAAGGAAATGGCTCAAAAACGATTTAAAAATAAAATGACCACATTATTACATAAAAACAAAAAAAAAAGCAAAATTTTTTTAACAGTATTATCATTTTTGAAACATGCAGAGATATAATTTTAAAACACTACCATGCTGGACGATATAACACCTTATTTTTAAGAATTTCCCCCCCTGAGTGCTTCAAAAAGCAGTGGTTACATGATTGAACGGAAAAAAACACAAAAGTATATACTTTAACATGCGTACGTGCTTGAAAATTTTATATAAAATGTCATGCTTTATCGATAAAAAAGGTTAAAAAGTAAAAAGATGATAGAGATTCATGCCTGTGAATGGAAATGTGAAAATAATTAATTTAGAAGAAAGAGGTTGGGGTTGGATGGGAAAGGTTATTTTTTGGCGATTCGGAAAGCGGTGAATGTGGTGGTTGGGGCGCTTTTGTCGTTTTCCGTCGCGATGTTACCGTCCGCGAGCCAGATTCCGGTTTGGTCGCCGATTTCGAGCTCGAGGAGTACCTGGTTCGAGCCACCGCCGCTTTTGTCGCTTCCGGCAGACGCGACGTCCACCCAGTTCGCCGCCTTACCCGCTCCCCTCTTCTTCAGAATAATCCTGAAACAAAGAAAAAATTTAGATGCAAGCCTTTGACTTAAAAGAAAATTTCTAGCCTTCCCATGATCTACGTTATTGGTCTATTGTTCAAGGTCACTTCTTCCTCAACGTTTGTCATTTTCCCCACCAGAGTCTCTCCAGTGAAGATGACGGATCGACCTATTTTACTACCGCCCGTTTATTTAATATTTTTCCTTTTTTTGTTATAACCGGCTATAAATGGATCAAGGTAAATGCGCCACGTGTATTGTTTGCATCAAAAGCAAATCCAATTATCCTCATTCAATATGTAGCACAAAAAAATATAAAAGAGCCGTGGAAAAAACGTTTTTCTCTCATAAAAAAATGGTTAATCGATTTTTCTTGAAACAAACTACTTAAATACGTCATTAGAAAATTAGTCAATAGACGCGGCCTTCGTAAGCGATGTATTCATCCTTCAAATTTTAATGGCCATATTATTGTTCCAAAATTAGGTATTTGGTTCCAAAAATGAAATGAGATCTCCGCGATTCGGACTTTAGTCCCCAATAAAATAAAAAGTTGTGGCATTTGGAGACGGTCCAGAAAGGAAGAAAAAAAGTCGATTGAGGGTGAAAAATGTTTAAAAATAATAGTGAAAGTCCACAATCGCGGACAACAGTCCAGAAGTGAAATCCCGAAAATTACCAGTTGTCGAATGAGGGTGGACAGGTTTTGTCGAAGAGAAAGTATTGAACAAACCAGCTTTTGGGTGAAGGGTTTTTTTTAGAGAGTGAATTGGAGGATCTCAAAATACAACAAAGAGGGAAGATGCCTAACATTAGTTTCCTTTATTTGAGGCGCTCCGGGTACGAAGGGCGAACTCAACAAAACGTAGTTTCGAGATATTCGCATTTTAAAGTTTATGTTACGGGCGAACTCAACAGAAAAGTCATGCCCTGGAATGGGAAAAGGAGTGGGGGTTGTGGACTAGGATGTGGAGTTCGCCCTTCGTACCCGCTCGGATATCGCAGTTAGAGCTTTGCCGCATATCGGTTTTTACGTATTTAAAGGGGAAAAAAGGGCGAACTCAACATAAAAATTATATGGGTGTACTCACCAAGAGGTCTAGAATCTGAAAATGAAAAAAAAAAATTTTGTCCGATTTTGAGTTCGCCCTTCGTACCGGAGCGCCTTATTTGAGCACTAAAAATCGCCGGAAATTTTTTCCAAAAGATCTTACTCATTATTTAGGAAATATCTACGAGGTGTTGAGAGCAGTTTTTCCAAAAAAAAATTTTTTTTTCTCTATAAAAATCCGGTCATTTTGAAGGTTCCGATACTTTTTAGGGCTCAAATATTGGTAATTAAAGGGGCGAAAGTGCTGCCGTCTGTTGTATTTGAAATCGGAGGTATGATCCTTCAAAAGCACACAAATCTTGACTTTAGAGAAGGAAGCTTACCTAGTTTTAGGCGTGTTTCCGTAGGCGGCGAAGGTGATATGGTAGGTCCCTGGGCAGTGAACGGTGAATTCCCCGGTTTCCCTGCTGAATCCGACTCCTCGATCGACGAGCGTGTTCCTGTAGCTGATGAGTCCGGAATCGTGGACGTAGAGTACCGACCGCGCTGAAACCGACCGCTCCGGAGCAGTCGGCGGCCGTCGCGAGCTTCTGTTTACCTTGGACACCACGCGGGGGAGCTGGGTCCGCTCCTAGAGCAAGTCCTAGCGCTCCAAGAAGCGCTAACGCCCATAGCATTCTGCAACACGAAAAAAATCTTTACTGCACTGTATGGTCAAATAGGACATTGTGACATATAGAAAGTCACACAGATGGTCAATGATTCATCAATTTCATTCTGTGATCTTGCAACTTTTGCAACGACTTAAATTTCAACACACTTTTCTAGTTCAAATGAAAAAAATTTTTTTTCTTTTTCAGCTCTTCCAGCAGAAGATGACCTTCCTCAGAGCAAGAAGTATCATTAGGTGAGTCTTCAAAAAAAATTTTTTTATGTTTAAAAATCATACAAAGCCTCCTGATTAGTCCCAAAAACGTTTAAAAAATGTTCAAAATCAAGTGATTTCCCCATTTTAATTATGGCCAAAGACTATTGCATCCAGCTGATCAAATCCCAAATTTTCTTATCATTTCCAGGCCCTAAGTACTCCTAACTTTCCCTAAATACGAGATTTGTGGGCTTCCTCCAAGGGCGAATACGCAAAATCCTTGACTTATCCAATTTAAATATCAAGGACGGAATTATAACAATAGAAACATTAAATAAAAATCAAAAACAGGGCAGGGAAGTGAAAGACAAGAAATATAGGCCAGGAGAGTGCAAGGTCTGCGGTGAAAGTGAAAAAAAAAATCTACCTCCTTCGTTACCAACGTTAAAAATCTGACCAACTTTTCAAATGGACATTGTGTAATTTCGAAAGGAATCAGGAAAAAAAACCAATAAGAAAAAATTTAATTTAATTAAAATGCTTCAAAGATAACTTTCTACTTTCTATTTAAAATTTTTTAAAAAGAAAATTAATTAGAAAAAATCATCCAGCATAAAACTTTTAAATTTTTTGGAAAAAATATTTTTCCTTTTAAAACTAACAAGGAAGCCATCGAACAATGGAAAACGTTAATGAACACTTGGGAATCAGAAAAGTTCGACCTGGTTTTAAGTTAATTCGCCCCCTTTTAATCTCTTCCGCACAGAAAATCTTGATTTGCAAAAAGGATTCCTTGAATTTCAGACATTACATAATCATTTTTTCCCCGATATACTTAAAAAAGAAGGACTTATCATAAAAAAAAGGTCCTTTTCAAGAATGGTTACAATAGAATTCATTGTTGACAAAGAAAACAAAAAAGTTTTTTTTTAATATTGAAGAAATATCTTTTTTCCACTGAAGAGGCAAAATATGGAGTTTTAGCCAACGGAATCTTTAAGGAGGTATGATGGTTTTAAGGGAGTTGCTTTGCAAATTTTTCGGTTTTTCCCTTCTATCTCGGAAACCGTCGCTCAAAACGAAAAAATGTCCTAAGTAAAAGTTGTAGGTAATGAAATTTACTACATAAAATACTTTATTAGTTTTTTCCGTCAGAGCAATACTTTAGGAGATATGGAAGTATTTAAGTTGGTTGCTTTGCAAATTTTTCGTTGTTAACAACGGTTTTTGGTTTTTCCTTCTATCTCGGAAACCGTCGCTCAAAAAGAAAAAACGTCATAAGTAAAAGTCGTAGCTACGAAAATTTCCTACAAAAAAGACCTCATTGGTTTTTTGTCAGAGCAATACTTAAGGAGATATGAGGGTTCTTAAGTGAGTTGCTTTGCAAATTTTCGTTGTGAGCAACGGTTTTCGGTTTTTCCCTTCTATCTCGGAAACCGTCGCTCAAAACGAAAAAATGTCCAAACTAAAAGTTGTAGGCACAAAGATTTTCTACAAAAATTTCTTTATTCATTATTTGCGTAAGAGCAATATTTAAGGAGTTATGAGGTTAAAACTAATAATCCTACAGAGCCTGTCTGAAAACTTAAAACCTTCATATCTCCTAAAATATTGCTCTGACGGAAAAAAACAATAAGATATTTTATGTAGTAAATTTCCGTAGCTACAACTTTTAGTTAGGACATTTTTTCGTTTGAGCGACGGTTCCGAGATAGAAGGGAAAAACCGAAAACCGTTGATCACAACGAAATATGTACAAAGCAACCAACTTAAAACCCTCATATCCCCTTAAGGTTAAAAAAAGGAAATGAGCGCCATTTTTAATTTAATTATAGCAATCGACCGCTAGTAGCGCTATTTTACTCTAAAAGAAGAAAAACCGTGTAATCTCTACATAAAAACTTTCTACAAAACGATTTTCCGAAAAGAAAATGGTTGCCGTAAGTGGGAAAAAAGGAGGTGATTGATTTATTCGTCACACTCAAGGGGTGGTTAAGTTGATCCACTTTCACCTCTTAACGAAGTGTTCGCTGATTTCCCGAAAAAATGATGAAGGAGACAAAATAATATTGAAGCCAAAATTGGAATTTTTTTCTGTCACGATAACATTTTAAGTTGAAAACACTTGGATAAGGGTTGATTTATCGATATCATCGGTTTAAAAGATTCTTCCCTTTTTTTTGTTGCCCAAGAGATTCTGAAGAAACAATATTATCTTATCACCATTGTTAATAATCTTAATACAAACAAGGACGAAATAAGTAGTTTGAAGTAACGAGTAAACTTTTACTTTCGAAAATAAAGTGTTTTTTTAAAATGAGATTTTTGTCTTAAATTTAGGGCGCCTAGAAAGGAGAAGGCTTTTAAAACAACTTTCGCGTATTTAGAAAGTTACGAGCCTTATGGTCCTCCGGGGAAAACTTATTTACCTACTTATAAATCTTTTCATCTATTTGGGTCTTCATTCTCATAAAAACAAAGCTGCTACAAATATTCATTGATCAATAAACAGAAAGGGGTGAAAGGTTGTTCCAACTTTTTTCTAGGTTTTCCGCCCCGAAAATCCCAATTATACCAGATTTTTGGACAAAAAATCCCCTTTTTGGTTTTCTTCTCCAGAAACAAGATTTTTGGTTTTTGAAGAAAATAAATATCCAACTTTTTTCTCGGTTTCCGCCCCAAAAAAACCCATTTTACCAGATTTTTGTTTTAAAAAAAAATCCCTTTTTTCGGGGCTTAAACGTTTTCCACGGTTTTTGCCCCCAAAAACCCACAATTCATCTTTTGTTCCAACTTTTTTCTAGGTTTTCCGCCCCGAAAATCCCAATTATACCAGATTTTTGGACAAAAAATCCCTTTTTGGTTTTCTTCTCCAGAAACAAGATTTTTGGTTTTTGAAGAAAATAAATATCCAACTTTTTTCTCGGTTTTCCGCCCCAAAAAAACCCATTTTACCAGATTTTTTTAAAAAAAATCCCTTTTTTCGGGGCTTAAACGTTTTCCACGGTTTTTGCCCCCAAAAACCCACAATTCATTTTGTTCCAACTTTTTTCTAGGTTTTCCGCCCCGAAAATCCCAATTATACCAGATTTTGGACAAAAAATCCCCTTTTTTGGTTTTCTTCTCCAGAAACAAGATTTTTGGTTTTTGAAGAAAATAAATATCCAACTTTTTTCTCGGTATTCCGCCCCAAAAAACCCTTTTTACCAGATTTTCGTTTAAAAAAAAAAACCTTTTTTTGGGGCTTAAACCTTTTTTCTCAGTTTTTAGAAACCACCCTTTTTAGTACGTTTTTCTCGGTTTTTTGCCCCGAAAACCCACAATTCACCTTTTGTTCCAACTTTTTTCTCGGTTTTCCGCCCCAAAAATCCCAATTATCCCAGATTTATGGACAAAAAATCCCCTTTTTTGGTTTTCTTCTCCAGAAACAAGATTTTTGGTTTTTGAAGAAAATAAATATCCAACTTTTTTCTCGGTTTTCCGCCCCAAAAAACTTATAAATCTTTTCATCTATTTGGGTCTTCATTCTCATAAAAACAAAGCCACTACAAATAATTGATCAATAAACAGGAAGGGGAAATTTCGGTGATTTCAGGAGCTGATCCTGAAATACCAGAATTTAAAACTATTTTCTCCGTTTTATGAAATATGAAGATAAGTTGCCATATCAAAAAATTAATAAAAGATAAGCTATCGAAAAAGATTTTTTTTTTCACGTTATCATAAATTAAAATGTCACCCGTGCATGCATTAATCAGAGTTCTAATTAAAAGATTAGGTTGTATAACCTAAAACGGTGATTGGAAGGTCGGAACATGCGGGGAGGACGTTAAACGGATTAGGAGTCTTAATTAGTCAGCTATTAGCAGTATGTTTTAAGTAAATAAAAAAAAAGTGCGCAAAATAAAATAAAAAGCGACTTACAAATAATAATTTAAAGTCCAAAATGTTCACATTTTGAAGTCGTAAGCGGTTTTTTTACCTGTTAAGGTGGCTTCTGTATCCTATAGTGACTAGACAACCACTGATAAAAGTTCTTTTGGTTCCCCGCTTGTTTTTTCCTCACTCTTTCTCCACGTTTCTCCCACCAGAGGGCCGTTGGAGGGAGAGAAATGATAGAAGCCGCAAAATCGAGAGTGACACTCCCACTACTCTATTTAAACGGTGTCGACGGTCACGGCATTGTTTTTACCCTTGGTTTGTTTTTTCTGGGAGAATACAAAAAAATGGACCTACTTTTTGGTTAAACAATTCCTTCAAATTGGCGAAGGCGGCGAACGAGTGTATACGTGTCGACATAATGCGGTGCGCCATAATGCGACCATAAAATAGCAAATACAGCGAGTTACCGTTCACCATAAAAAATCTTCAAATCAACATAAAGAAAATAGTTGAGGCGCTCCGGGTACGAAGGGCGAACTCAACATCGGACAAATTTTTTTTTTCATTTTCAGATCATAGACCTCTTGGTGTATACACCCATATAATTTTTATGTTGAGTTCGCCCTTTTTTCCCCTTTAAATACGTAAAAACCGATATGCGGCAAAGCTCTAACTGCGATATCCGAGCGGGTACGAAGGGCGAACTCCACATCCTATTCCACAACCCCTCTCCTTTTCCCATTCCAGGGCATGCCTTTCTGTTGAGTTCGCCAGTAACACAAAACTTTAAAATGCGAATATCTCGAAACTACGTTTTGTTGAGTTCGCCCTTCGTACCCGGAGCGCCTCAGTTCACCATAACGCAGTTGAACATAATGGAAAATTTCATTTGAAAGAATATGGTGACTTGCATTTATTGAAAAAGTCGTTTATGGTGAAACGCGTTGAAATGCTCAAAATTTTTAAGCTTATGTTCAAACGCATTATGTTGAGCTATAGATTTTTTATGTGGAAATTCAGATTTTTATGTTTAACTGCTTTCGGGTGAAATGCGCTATGTTGAACGGTTTCTCCCGCGGCGGACATTGCCTGCCTGCAAAATGCCTTTTCTGCTGCTGCCTTTTTGCCCTTTTAAAGTCTAATTTTGGAAACTCAATGAATCACCTATTTTTGCATCACTTCATGGGAAAGTTCACATTCCCAGTACATGAAGCAACGCGGAAATATATTTTGCGAAAATTAAAAAAATTACTCAAAACTAATTTTTTCCAGTGACTTATTCCTGTTGCGAAAAATGACGGGTTAACCGCCCGTGACGTCACAGGTGACGATTCCCCACTTATGCACAATGAGCATCAAAAAATTGGGGAAGTTTTTTTTTTCTTTGTGTCTGGAAAAAACGGAAGCGAAAAGAAAGTTGCATGTAAAGGAAGTTGTGGAAGGTTCCTCTGATATATTGAGCCTCGTGTTATGTCGAGAGCACTTCTGGAATAATTATCTGAAGGTAAATGCTCCATCCCACGCGAGAGTGCAATCAATAATTAAATCACCGGACTTGAAATCTATAATAAACGATTTACTCAGCGACATAATTCCAATAAATCAAAAAAACGTTTTTTTTCCGACACTGGGCCGAAAAAAGTTAGTGCAATAATTTAACCTTTTTTTTTCTCTCTTTCACTAAAAGCAAACTTGTAACTCGATTTTTTTTTTCCTAGCTTTTTTTGGAAGAAAAACCCATTTTTTAGATTATTTATGGGTGTATTGAACGTTTCTCTCAGTTTTCTGCTCCATAAGCCCCAATTTTACCAGATTTTTGTTTTAAATAAATCTCTTTTTTCGGGGCTTAAACGTTTTTCACGGTTTTTTTGCCCCCAAAACCCTCAATTTAACTTTTTTCTAAATTTTCCGCCCCGAAAATCCCAATTATACCAGATTTTTGGACAAAAAATCCCCTTTTTTGGTTTTCTTCTCCAGAAACAAAATTTTTGGTTTTTGAGGAAAATAAATATCCAACTTTTTTCTCGGTTTTCCGCCCCAAAAAACCCATTTTACCAGATTTTCGTTAAAAAAAAAAATCCCCGTTTTTCGGGGCTTAAACGTTTTTCAGAATATTTTGCCCCTAAAACCCACAATTCACCTTTTTTCAAACTTTTTTCTAGGTTTTCCGCCCCAAAATCCCAATTATACCAGATTTTTGGACAAAAAATCCCCTTTTTTGGTTTTCTTCTCCAGAAAAAGATTTTTGGTTTTTGAAGAAAATAAATATCCAACTTTTTTCTCGGTTTTCCGCCCCAAAAAAACCCATTTTACCAGATTTTCGTTGAAAAAAAAATCCCTTTTTTTTTGGGGCTTAAACCTTTACTCTCAGTTTTTAGAAACCGCCCCTTTTTAGAACGTTTTTCTCGGTTTTCTGCTCAGTAATCCCAAAGTTTACCAGATTTTGTTTTAAAAAAATCCCTTTTTTCGGGGCTTAAACGTTTTTCAGGGTTTTTTGCCCCCAAAACCCACAATTCACCTTTTGTTCCTACTTTTTTCTAGGTTTTCCGCCCCGAAAATCCCAATTATACCAGATTTTTGGACAAAAATCCCCATTTTGGTTTTCTTCTCCAGAAACAAGATTTTTGGTTTTTGAAGAAAATAAATATCCAACTTTTTTCTCAGTTTTCCGCCCCAAAAAATCCATTTTACCAGATTTTCGTTTAAAAAATTTCCTATTTTTTGGGGCGTAAACCTTTAATCTCAGTTTTTAGAAACCGCCCCTTTTTAGCACGTTTTTCTCGGTTTTTTTGCCCCCAAAACCCACAATTCACCTAATTTTCGGTTTTGTTATCTGATTTTTAATTTATCAAAGAAACAATCTTTTTTTCCAACTTTTTTCCAGGTTTTCGCCCCAAAAATCCCCATTACACCAGATTTTCGGACAAAAAATCCCCATTTTTCGTGGTTTTTAACCGTTTTTCTCATTTTTAAGAAATCACCCATATTTAAAATTTTTTTTCTCATTTTTCTGGCGAAGAAATCCTTGTTTTACCAAATTTCCGCTTATTCCAAGTTGATATCGAAATAGCAATCGTAAATCTAGTGTCATTTATCAATCGGTTGCTCCCATATGTTCCGGTTATTTTTTATTGGTAGTTTTGAGGTCGACTATTTCGTAAAAATGAAAGTTAGCAACAAAGTTTCATAAAAAGGTCGAAATCACTTTGGCTTTAGTACAAACACGTTTTATAGACGAAATAAAAATTTTTTCATGCGACTCGAGGAAACAGGCAATAAGTTAATGTCGGGTCGTTATTCAATTCAAGTCAAAAAAAAAAAAAAGGGGAACAATTCATGCACAGGATGTTACAATTTGTGTTTTCATTCATTTTTTTAATGTTAAACAATTTTTTCGATCAGAAAAACGAGGAGATTTACGGTCTTTTCAAGTATAAATCACTCTCTTTTACGAATAGAAACGTCAGGAGGTAAAAAAATATTGGATTTTTTTCTCGGTTTTCCGCCCCAAAATTCCCATTTTACCAGATTTTCGTTTAAAAAAAGGGGCTTAAACCTTTATTCCCAGTTTTTAGAAACCGCCCGTTTTTAGAACGTTTTTCTCGGTTTTCTGCTCAGTAATCCCAAATTTTACCAGATTTTTGTTTAAAAAAATCCCTTTTTTCGGGGCTTAAACGTTTTTCACGGTTTTTGCCCCCAAAAACCACAATTCACCTTTTGTTCCAACTTTTTTCTCGGTTTTCCGCCCCAAAATCCCATTTTACCAGATTTTCGTTTAAAAAAAGGGGCTTAAACCTTTATTCTCAGTTTTTAGAAACCGCCGGTTTTTAGAACGTTTTTCTCGGTTTTCTGCTCAGTAATCCCAAATTTTACCAGATTTTTGTTTAAAAAATCCCTTTTTTCGGGGCTTAAACGTTTTTCACGGTTTTTTGCCCCCAAAACCCACAATTCACCTTTTGTTCCAACTTTTTTTTCTAGGTTTTCCGGCCCAAAAACCCAATTATACCAGATTTTGGACAAAAAAATCCCCCTTTTTGGTTTTCTTCTCCAGATACAAGATTTTTGGTTTTTGAAGAAAATAAATATCCAACTTTTTTCTCGGTTTTCCGCCCCCAAAATACCGTTTTTACCAGATTTTTGTTACAATTCATGCACAGGATGTTACAATTTGTGTTTTCATTCATTTTTTTAATGTTAAACAATTTTTTCGATCAGAAAAACGAGGAGATTTACGGTCTTTTCAAGTATAAATCACTCTCTTTTACGAATAGAAACGTCAGGAGGTAAAAAATATTGGATTTTTTCGTGCAGGAAGGATTTAAAAAGGTCGCTTTGAATACAATAAGGTTTAATAAACAGAATAAACCGATTATATTCAATTAAGTTGAACTCGGAAAAAAGGTTAACGTTATTGAAATACCTCATCAATGGTTTCATTCTTCTTTCTCTTCACAGACTAAAAATTTGCTTTAATTTATCGAAAAACCAGTCAAGGAGATCGAGGGTTGAAGAAGAAATGGTGGGGAACAAGGCCGACCTGTGCCCGGCCTAACCGGGTGACATTTTAAGCCCCTCGACGCCTCCGTGAAACGGAAAGTTGGGGCAGATTAGATCTGGCTATTTTAAAAAGTAGATACCGTTATTGTCACCTTGTATGTCAGTGAAGGGTATATTTTTTCCATTTCATAAACTTGTTTTTAATATCAAGGCTATTGAAATGCAGCAGGTCTTTTGTTAAAATTTTCTCCTCTGAAAGCCCCTATTTATAAACTTTCCCTAAGGAATCCTTATCTCAAGGTTTCCTTGAATAATAACGGAATTTATTCAGAAGAGAAACGGTTGGCAACACTGCTTTTAGTGTCCGAGAAACGGTTGGCTACACTGTTTAGCCCAAAAACCAGGCTGTAAAGTGATAACAAATTGACTCTTAAAACAAGGTGATGGGTGTCCACAGTTTTATAATTTTCATAACTTCATAAGGTTCAAATTTTATGTTGGCAACATTACTTATAGTGGTCGAGAAACGGTTGGCTACACTGTTTAGCCCAAAAACCAGACTGTATAGTGATAACAAATTGACTCGTAAAAGAAGGTGATGGGTGTCCACAGTTTTATTATGGGTGTCCACAGTTTTATTATTTTCATAACTTCATAAGCTTCCAATTTTATGTTGGCAACACTGCTTTTAGTGGCCGAGAAACGGTTGGCTACACTGATTAGCCCAAAACCCGAACTGGATAGGGATAACGTCGATTCGTGGAGGGAAAAAATACGATTTTTTTTCCCTTAAATCATTGTGATACCCTCCACGTCGGGTTTTTGGGTTCCATAGTGTTATGTTCCATTTTCAAGGAAACCATGAGATAAGGATTCCTTGAAATTCCTGCCTTGACGTTATTATGTATTTTAGTTTCACTAGCTAAATTTTTAGGTACACCCCTGCCAACTTTGTCACTCTTACGAAACACGTCTGGGAGAGCGTTAAAAAGTGTTTTTATGAAAACTTCTTTAAGGAAGTTAAAAAAGTTAAATGTAAACATAAATCAAAGAATTTGATGGTGTAGTTAAAAATGCGTTTGGATATACAGGGTGCCTCCAACAGAACCTGACTTCGTTATTTCAATTAAGAACCCCCTTTTTTTTTATTTCAGATTCGTAATCTACGGAAATTTCAAGTTGATTTGACTATTCATAAGACCCATTTTTGGCAACTTTAAAAAATGTCAAATTTTAGCGTTTAAAGCGCTAAAATCCGATAAAACATACTTGATAGACAAATTTTTTTTTAAAATAAATTTATCTTGAAAACAGTGCGTCCTAGAGAAAAAATGAATAGAATAAAAATTAAAGAGAATTAAATTTTCAACAGATTTTATTTAGTGCATTTTTTCAATATCTGTAACGGTTTACGATTTACAAGCCTTTAAAAATTAACCTTCTTAATGGTTATACTTCAATAACCTGGATGAACTGAATGAACCTTAAATAATGTCAAATTTTAGCGTTTTTTTGCGCTAAAATCTGTTGATATTGATGTAAAAGACTCATTTTTTGTTTAAATTCCACTTCTTTTTCTCCGAAGTTTCCAACTATCACAAATACAAGCATCTTCGCATTCTGCATCAAGAGATGTGGTCGCTAATGGCCTTTTTCTAGTTAAAACGTTTAAAAGTTTAAACGTTTAAAAAAGTTAAAACTTTTTTAAAGCGTTGTTAGAGCAAAAAACGCCCTCGGTTATACTTCCCCCTCCTTTGTAGTTTCCCCCTCCCTTGTACTTCCCCCTTCGTTGTACTTCCCCGTCCGTTATACCTCCCTTCCCTTATACTTCCCCCTCCGTTATTATACTTCGCCCTCCTATATTTTTACGGCTGCACCGGGATTGCGCATGGAACTAGGGTTTTTAATCCCTGCAATAAAAGTCACGCCCCTTCCAAACACCGTGATTGCGCATGGGAAAAAAATTGGGGGAAAAAAAGCCTCAAAAGCCATCAGACCACCTCCTCCTGGCCAATCCGAATCCATAAAGGCCATTAGACCACTCCTGCTGCTCAATCAAAAGCCTCAAAAGCCATCAGACCACCTCCTCCTGGCCAATCCGAAGCAATAGAGGCCGTCAGACCACTCCTCCTGCTCAATCAAAAGCCTCAAAAGCCATCAGACCCCCTCCTCCTGGCCAATCCGAAGCAATAGAGGCCGTCAGACCACTCCTCCTGCTCAATCAAAAGCCTCAAAAGCCATCAGACCCCCTCCTCCTGGCCAATCCGAAGCAATAGAGGCCATCAGACCACTCCTCCTGCTCAATCAAAAGCCTCAAAAGCCATCAGACCACCTCCTCCTGGCCAATCCGAATCCATAAAGGCCGTCAGACAACTCCTCCTGCTCAATCAAATGCGCAATCACGGTGTCCAATAGTTTTTACCTGTGCGCAATCACGGTGCCTGAAATGTTGGAGCAGCAATCACGGTACGCCCATTTTTACTACTCTTTAAGGACGTTTTCGTTGAAAGCTCTACGAACTAGTACTTTTTTTTATCTCTCATTAAGTAAAAATCTGAGTAAAAAAACTATTTAAAAAATTACCATCCATATTCTTTGCTTTCCAAGGTTTTCCCCCCTGAACATAACAAAAAAAAAATTAATTGAGAACAAACAAGTTTTCAAGGTTTTAAAAATAAATAGATCAGTTTATTTGTGTTTTCCGAAGAAAAAAAAAAACCGATTTTGAAGGTTTTCATAACAAAAAATTGCTTTAAAAAAAGTTTGACTCCATGTTTCCCAACTAGCGAGGCCACGGTTAAACACCCTTTTGGAAATTTTTTCCTCTTTTTTCCTTGGGATAATTACGAAGGAAAAAAATTAAAAAGAAAATTCTAGCTTTTTATAAAAAAAATCTTGGGTTTCATTAACGTTTTGTAATTATTAGTTATAGGTTTAAAAGGCCTAAAAAAAGAGGAAGGTACTTCTTTTAATTATAATTTACCAAAATAATAATTAATTTTTGGATGTTTTCATAATTTTTTGTTTCTTAAAAAAGAAACGCGGGGCCTCTTATTTTTCACTTTTATCGACCTTCGCTTTTTTTTACTCCTTGAATCCGACAAAAGAAATTATTGCGTTAAATTAAAATTTTTAATTACTTATCGATTCTATGGTCTAAAAAAGGAATATTCATGTTTTATAATTAAATTTTGTTACGCCTGAGTTTGAAAAAGAAATAATTAACTTTTTCTGCTTAATTTGAATGGTTTACGAAGTGCCCTCTCAATTAGATTATTGAAGCAAAATATGGTTTTCTCATCGTTTTTATTAAAAAAAATTGATTGGAGCTCTCGGCAATTTTTAGCATCCTTGAAGGCGTAGGGAAAGGATCTTTCAGACACAGTAGAGGATTAGCGATCTTAAGGCGGATTATCTGAAACATTAATTTCTTACAAATCCGAGTGACAGAAGTACTTTCCCATATTTGCACTCTAAAAAATATCGAATTTTTTTTTAACAAACGCTCATTATCGTTAATTTGGCAATCTCTACAAGGCTTAGGGAGCAGATTTTTCGAAAAAAAATTTATTTTAAAAAACCGGTGGTCATTTTGTTTAATGTGTGCCGTCCGTTAATTACGTTATTGTGATACCCTCCAAAAACTAAAAAAAACTTGAAAATTTTTTTGAAAAAAAAAAAAAAAAATTCCCCCCTTTGTTATACTTCCCCCTCCTTTATACTTCCCCTCCTGTGTACTTCCCCCTCCGTTATACTTCCCCTCCTTTGTACTTCTCCCTCCGTTATACTCTCCTCCTTTATACTTCCCCCTCCGTTACACTTCTCCTCCTTTGAATTAGGTGTACAAAATGAAATTCGGCTAAAATCTACATAATTCAAATTTACCCTGTGACTGAGTTTCATTTTGTACACCTAATAATAAAAATGTAAGAATTTAATTTTCTATAAATTTGTACTTAATTATTTTTTTCTAGGATGCACCATTTTCGGAAAATAATTTTTTTAAAAATAAATTTATCTTGAAAACAGTGCGTCCTAGAGAAAAAATGAATGGAATAAAAATTAAAGAGAATTGAATTTCCAACAGATTTTATTTAGTGCATTTTTTCAATATCTGTAACGGCTTACGATTTACAAGCCTTTAAAAATTAACCTTCTTAATGGTTATACTTCAATAACTTTCTTACACGGAGAAGGTCAACTTTTGATGAACTTTAACGCCTAAAATGTTCAAAATTTTGAAAAAATGAACTACTAGGTGTACAAAATGAAACTCGGCTAAAATCTACAAAATTCAAATTTACCCTGTGGCTGAGTTTCATTTTGTACACCTAATACTTCCCCCTCCGTTATACTCTCCTCCTTTATACTTCCCCCGTTATACTTCCCCCCGTTATACTACCCCTCCGTTATACTTCCCCCCCGTTATACTTTCCCTCCTTTGTACTTCCCCTTTTATATTTTTACTTCCCTTTAAGGAAGTTTTCGTTGGAAGCTCTTCAAACTTGTACTTTTTTCGATAGTAGGGAGAAATTTCAGCTGCTTACCCCTTCTACGTGTAGTCTGGCTGGGCGAAGACTTTTTCTACCTTCATGCTTAAAGTAGTGGGGATGAAAAATTTTAAAGCCCTACATTGAGGACGTTTCCAGTTCAGTATTTTTTAAAGGCACTAAAACTTTGAATTCATGTCTTCCTTTTCGCGGTGAAACAAAAAAAAATCGTAAAGAGAAAACGTGACAATTTTTATTCCGTCGAATTATTGTTATTTTTTATTGAGAAAAAGGGCGTTTGGTATGCAATAATAAAAGCGTTATTTTCCTCAATGCACGGTTGAAATAGTAATTTCTTGGGTAAAAAATTTTTTTTTCTAATATTTTACTTTTATTAATTTTTATTGCTATACGCAAATTGATTTTATTATCAAACACTTAACCAACAACAGAGGAAGAAATGACTGTGATAACGGGTATCTCACGACGCGTTTCGGCTTAATAAGCCTCGTCAGGTGAGCTATTCCCTCTATCACAATCATTTCTTTTCAATCATTTCCACATTCTTTTCACATTCATTTCAATCATTTCCCGCAGTTTCCACTAATTCTCTCGTAGATAGGTCCACAGAGAAAAGATAGAAATGATTGTGATAGAGGGAATAGCTCACCTGACGAGGCTTATTAAGCCGAAACGCGTCGTGAGATACCCGTTATCACAGTCATTTCTTCCTCTGTTGTTGGTTAAGTGTTTGATAATAAAATCAATTTGCGTATAGCAATAAAAATTAATAAAAGTAAAGTAATGCCTTGGCAGCAGTTCTGTCATAAAAACCAACAAGGAGGTGGTGAGTGGCTCTATCTCTTAGAGAAGTGGCGGCGTTGAAGTTTTTGGGGGACGAGTTGTCTCCAGCTTCCCGCAGTTTCCACTAATTCTCTCGTAGATAGGTCCACAGAGAAAAGATAGAAATGATTGTGATAGAGGGAATAGCTCACCTGACGAGGCTTATTAAGCCGAAACGCGTCGTGAGATACCCGTTATCACAGTCATTTCTTCCTCTGTTGTTGGTTAAGTGTTTGATACTAATATTTTACACTCGTTTGAATTCAAGCTGCGAATAGGGATTAAATGACCTGGAAAAATTCAGGTGGCACTGGCCTAAATATGGCGTCCTCATTTTTTTTGTATAGTTGTAAAGTCAAAAATTTAATGAGTTGACAAAATGATTTTTTTGTGTGGCCTCAATGGCACTTGGACCGAAGGATTTAACACTTTCCTGGAAAATTTTCCAACCGTTAAAACCTCATTTTCAAACCTGAGTAGTCAAAATGAGGTTATTTTATATAAGAAAATAGTGAAGGTCGGAAAATTTGAAAACTATTTAAAGACTTCAGAAAACAAGCGAAAGTTTATTGCGTAATATCCACGTAATCCTCTTCTAAAAATCGATAACTATGTGGGTTTTGTGATTCAAGTACCTTAAACTTTTTATTTTCATAATGCGCTCAATTGACGTCCCACTCGTTCAGCTAATAGGGCCCCGTTAAACAGCTCAATCATTCCGTATTAAAATCCTTCTAAGCCCTAATCCGAGTCATTTTGGCTCGCATTTATCATTGATTACCCAGCCTATTAAAAAAATGAGTAGGAGGGATCAGTATAAACAAAAAAACGGATATTCGATGACCGGTTTCGGCGTAACACTCCTCCTCAGGTTGACTATTTCCTTATTTTTATCATTATTCACCTCGTTAACTATTTTGATTTATTAAAAAAAAATGATAACCAAAACCAAAGTTAATTTTTGTTTATTTATTAATTTTTCGGTTGAGTGAAAGTTGAATCTACGTTTTAACAATTTGACCTTGCGGGAGAAAATCCCGGTATTAATTTACAGTATTTTTTTTTCCTAAACATTAACCACAATCTTAAAAAAAATATCGATTTACTGCTTATGTAAGAGGGCCAATTGGAATTTTCATTTTTCATGAAATAGGGTCCAAGGGTAAATTTGAATTTTGTAGATTTTAGCCGAGTTTCGTTTTGTACACCTAGTAGTTCATTTTTTCAAAATTTTGAACATTTTAGGCGTTAAAGTCCATCAAAAGTTGACCTTCTCCGTGTAAGAAGGTTATTGAAGTATAACCATTAAGAAGGTTAATTTTTAAAGGCTTGTAAATCGTAAACCGTTACAGATATCGAAAAAATGCACTAAATAAAATCTGTTGGAAATTTAATTCTCTTTAATTTTTATTCTATTCATTTTTTCTCTAGGACGCACTGTTTTCAAGATAAATTTATTAAAAAAAAAATTATTTTCCGAAAATCGTGCATTCTAGAAAAAAATAATTAAGTGCAAATTTATAGAAAATTAAATTTCCTACAATTTTTATTTATTAGGTTTACAAAATGAAACTCAGCCACAGGGTAAATTTGAATTTTGTAGATTTTAGCCGAGTTTCATTTTGTACACCTAATATTATGGTTTTGGACCTTTTTTTTTTTGTCCAAAAAACTCCCCCTCCCCGAACGTTTTTCTCGGTTTTCTGGCACAGAAATCCCATTTTATCAAATTTTGGACTTATTATTCATTATTATTTCATGACAAAGTGTCATAAAACGAGCTGCTCCTGCTTACTTTTCCTAGTTTATGGTGAGATCATTTACGTTGAATTGCGATGTTATATTGAAAATATAAGACAAGTAGGCTTGCTCTTTGGCTGTCCCTAGTTTATGGTGAGATGTATTATGCCCAAACGACATAAACAGTTTTATGGCGAAACTACAAGTTTAAAGAGAGGCTATTATGGTGACTTATATAAGCGTTATGGTGACTTGCACCTTTTTTTATGTCGATTTCTATTTATTGAAAAAATCGATTATGCGTTATGCTCAAAATTTTTGAAATGTTGAGAGCTTTATTTTCAATTGCATTATGCACAAAGCCCAAACGCATTATGGTGAACTAAAGATTTTTTATGTTCAACTGCTTTGGGGTGAAAAGCGTTATGTTGAACGGTTTTCTCCCTACATAACGGGGGTTTTCTTAGGTCAGAAAATCGGGAAAAATATGCAATTAAAACAACATAACGCCATTTAACGCCATTTAAAACAACACGTTTAAAGAGAGGCTTTTATGGTTAGAAGCGTTATGGTGACTTGCACTTTTTTTATGTCGACCTGCATATATTGAAAAAGCGTTTAAGGCGAAACGCTTTATGCTCAAAATTTTTGAACTTTTGAGTGCTTTATGTTCAACTGCATTATACCGACTATGGTGAACTACAGATTTTTTCATGCTGCTTTACGGTGAAATACTTAATGTTGAACGGTGTTCTCCCGTTGAAAAATGGGAAAACGGCTTAATTTTTCCTGATAGCAATAAAGTAGTTGTGGTTTTTTAAGTTTTTCCCCCTGTACTTCCCCAAGTAAACCTCTACGATCGAGGTGGCAATTGAAAATTTTCAACCCTCCCTTTAAATTCAAAAGGACTAATTACATCCTGTGACTCAATTAAACTTCCGTTATTCTCCCTTTAATTATAATTTCACGCCTTCAAACTTAAAATTTAATTTTGTTTATATTTTAAACGTAAATAAATAATATTTATGATGTTTTAATTTTTATTGCGTATGTATTCCGCAAGGAGCTTGATTTTAACTAGGAAGAATGACTGTGATAACGGGTATCTCACGATTTTAACTAGGAAGAATTTAACTAGGAAGAATGACGATTTTAACTAGGAAGAATGACGATTTTAACTAGGAAGAATTTAACTAGGAAGAATGACGATTTTAACTAGGAAGAATGACGATTTTAACTAGGAAGAATGACGATTTTAACTAGGAAGAATTTAACTAGGAAGAATGACGATTTTAACTAGGAAGAATGACGATTTTAACTAGGAAGAATGACGATTTTAACTAGGAAGAATGACTGTGATAACGGGTATCTCACGATTTAAACTAGGAAGAATGACGATTTTAACTAGGAAGAATGACGATTTTAACTAGGAAGAATGACGATTTTATCTAGGAAGAATGACGATTTTAACTAGGAAGAATGACGATTTTCACTAGGAAGAATGGCTGTGATAACGGGTATCTCACGATTTAAACTAGGAAGAATGACGACTTTAACTAGGAAGAATGACGATTTTAACTAGGAAGAATGACGATTTTAACTAGGAAGAATGACGATTTTAACTAGGAAGAATGACGATTTTAACTAGGAAGAATGACGATTTTAACTAGGAAGAATGACGATTTTAACTAGGAAGAATGACTGTGATAACGGGTATCTCACGATTTTAACTAGGAAGAATGACGATTTTCACTAGGAAGAATGACTGTGATAACGGTATCTCACGATTTTAACTAGGAAGAATGACGATTTTAACTAGGAAGAATTTAACTAGGAAGAATGACGATTTTAACTAGGAAGAATGACGATTTTAACTAGGAAGAATTTAACTAGGAAGAATGACGATTTTAACTAGGAAGAATGACGATTTTAACTAGGAAGAATGACGATTTTAACTAGGAAGAATTTAACTAGGAAGAATGACGATTTCAACTAGGAAGAATGACGATTTTAACTAGGAAGAATGACTGTGATAACGGGTATCTCACGATGTGTTTCGGCTTAAAAAGCCTCGTCAGGTGAGCTACTCCCTCTATCAAAATCATTCTTCTTTTCACTGTGAACCCTATCTCCGAGAGGTTTAGTAGAGACAGTGGGAAGCTGGAAACAAACCGTTTCCATGTGACTGTTATCACAGTCATTCTTCCTCCTTTATTGGTTATTGTTAAAATAAAGATTTATATTTAATTTCAGAAATGGTGAATTTATTAATAATTTTTCTACGACTTTTAAAATGAAAGAGCCCAGGATTCGGGACCTTCCAAACTGAAGCTCGTTTATCGATTTTTTTTTGGCTACTTATGAAATAGATTATATAAAGACGGAAAATTTAAAATCTTTCGGTTTATTTTCGGCTTTATCTCGTCGGGTATCTTTGGGCCTTTCATACCGTGACCCGATGTTGTAATAATCCGTGTAATATGGTCCCCAGAGATATAAAATTCCTTCATAAAAATATACCCCGGATATAGACCGAGTAAATAATGAAAAAAAAAGTTTATTTATGTTTTTAATTTTAAGTTATAATTTGAAAACTTGAGGGGACATATAAAAAAATGTTTTTATTCTCGTTATGGCCCTTTTAAAAAGAATTCAATTTTACCTTGCTGAGTAAAAATGCTTTTTTTTTACTCTGTGATCCGTGTCCGTAGGGTAAAGGAAGTTTTTTTACTTCTTTTTTCATTCGACCTTTTCTGGACTTAACCGGAATAAATAAGTAAAAGGAGGAAAGTTACACAGACTGAAACCAATCAGATTGTCCTTTTTTTCCTCCTCACTGCCTAATCTGCTAAGAAACAAAAGAAAATAAATGACAACTTTTGAATGTTTTAGAGAAACTTCATTATTTGTTTTTTTCTAGGCTCGGGAGTCTTGCAATTGGGCCAATCCTTTCTACCTGATAAAAAATGTCGCCGATGGACGTATCTAACTGGGCCATTGTATCAAAATCATAAGTATCTAACTGGGCCAATACTTGATTATCAACAAATGCGAGGAGAATTGGTCGTTTTTACTACTGCAACAAACTAACCATGTTTTTAGATGGTACTTTCCAGTTTGCGCCTTCGTACTTTAAACAGTTCC
Source organism: Orius insidiosus (assembly GCA_014119065.1). Classification (NCBI taxonomy): domain Eukaryota; kingdom Metazoa; phylum Arthropoda; class Insecta; order Hemiptera; family Anthocoridae; genus Orius; species Orius insidiosus. The sequence continues at coordinate 108,426 of JACGAQ010000391.1, read as the reverse complement.
TCAAGATACGGATTTATCGGAAATAATTACATTCCACTCGTTTTTTGTTTAATTAACAGTAAACGAGAAGAGGCTTATAAGTTAAAAAAGGCAATTTTGGTCAAAAATGCCTTAAAAAAGTCAATTTTTGGTCAAAAATGCCATAAATCTGTTGTTTTTACGACAAAAACTTTGAAAAATGCTTTTAATGAAAGGCAATTTTGGTCGAAAATGCCTTAAAAATGCAATTTTGGTCAAAATGCCTTAAAAAAGGTAATTTTGGTCAAAAATGCCTTACAAAAAAAAATCAATTTTTGGTCAAAATGCCATAAATCTGTTGTTTTTCAGACAAAAACTGTGAAAAATGCTTTTAATGAAATGAAATTTTGGTCGAAAATGCCTTAAAAATGCAATTTTGGTCAAAAATGCCTTAAAAAAGGCAATTTTTGGTCAAAAATGTTATAAATCTGTTGTTTTTAAGACAAAAACTTTGAAAAATGCTTTTAATGAAAGGCAATTTTGGTCGAAAATGCCTTAAAAATGCAATTTTGGTCAAAAATGCCTTAAAAAAGGTAATTTTGGTCAAAAATGCCTTAAAAAAAGTCAATTTTTGGTCAAAAATGCCATAAATCTGTTGTTTTTCAGACAAAAACTGTGAAAAATGCTTTCAATGAAATGAAATTTTGGTCGAAAATGCCTTAAAAATGCAATTTTGGTAAAAAATGCCTTAAAAAAGGCAATTTTTGGTCAAAAATGCCATAATCTGTTGTTTTTTAGACAAAACCTATGAAAAATACTTTTAATGAAAAGCAATTTTGGTCGAAAATGCCTTAAAAATGCAATTTTGGTCAAAAATGCCTTAAAATAGGTAATTTTGGTCAAAAAAGTGGGATGCAGGTTTCATTTAACTCAAGCTTGGTGGCGTGCAATTCAGAGGTTCCGGTTGACAGTCGAATATAAAAACGATACAACTGTAGGATCAATAAAATATGAAGTAAATTTTTAATTTTGATTTTCTTATTGTTATCCTACTACAAAATCGACGGTATTAATTTTGGCCGACCTGGGCACCAGTTTTTGGCCGAATTAGTAACTATGGCTTTCGAGTGGTTGGCCGAGTTGGGCACGATAGTTGTCAAGTCGTTGGCCCAGTTAGATATATTTTGGGTCGTTGATGAAAATATTTGGCCCGGTTGGTTACCAGCCCTAGGCTCTATCCAGTAATTTAAAGAAAAGGATGACAAAATATTTCCTTTTTAGGCGTTATATCCTCTCTCATTTAAACGGATCGATGTTTCTGCTCTGTTTGCAAATTCGGAAGGGGATTTTGAGTTTTTCGCGGTTGATTGGAAAGTCGCGCTCTCGTTTGATCGTCAATGGGTAAAAACCAGAAAACGGTTTTTTTTAACCTTTTCTTTTTTCTTTACATAAAAGCTTTCTCCTTTTGTCAATTTTTAACGGATTCGATGTTCATTTATTATTTTTACTATTACCGTGACTAATAGAAAACTAGAAAAAAATCGATATTACGAGATTTGAGTCAGAAGTGCGAATTGATCATGCAAATGACGATGTGGGTGAAAAAAAAACGCCTTCGACCTTACCATTTACGTCGTTTCCTTTCTACCTTTTCGCCAAGTTCATTTTCAACGCTTTTGGTTTTTTCCTACTTTTACAATACTCGATTTTCAACCCTGGAGAGGATTTAGTAGCCATTTTTGCATAATTTTGAACAATATAAGCGGTTTTTTTAATAAGATTATGTCATTTTTTACTTGTTTTCGAACCTGTTTTCTTCATTCAACTAAAATTAATGTCACCAGTGACATTTTGTCGCCCCATTAAGCAAGCGAACATACTATAAACGCGTTTAAACGATTATAGTTTCCTTGGTAAAATTTAAAATCAAAGATGATTCACTTAAAATGAACCAATTTTTCAATACTGTTGCATCCAGCTGATCTACTCTCTTTTTAAGCCATCGGCGACATCGAGTCAAAAAATAAGGATTTTTCAATAAAAACTTTTTTTTTTAACTATTAGGTGTACAAAATGAAACTCGGCTAAAATCTACAAAATTCAAATTTACCCTGTGGCTGAGTTTCATTTTGTACACCTAATAAATAAACTTGTAGGAAATTTAATTCTCTATAAATTTGCACTTAATTATTTTTTTCTAGGATGCACCATTTTCGGAAAATAATTTTTTTAAAAATAAATTTATCTTGAAAACAGTACGTCCTAGAGAAAAAATGAATGGAATAAAAATTAAAGAGAATTAAATTTCCAACAGATTTTATTTAGTGCATTTTTTCAATATCTGTAACGGTTTACGATTTACAAGCATTTAAAAATTAACCTTCTTAATGGTTATACTTCAATAACCTTCTTAGACAGAGAAGGTCAACTTTTGATGGACTTTAACGCCTAAAATGGTCAAAATTTTGAAAAAATGAACTACTAGGTGTACGAAATGAAACTCGGCTAAAACCTTCAAAATTCAAATTTACCCTGTGGCTGAGTTTCATTTTGTACACCTAATATTATTCTGGACAAAATTTACCCTATTGACGAGATTTTTGAGAGTTTTCCTCCTGATTCACCGTAAAACATTTTTCTCAATAGATTTTTCAGCTAAAAATTTAACTATTTTTCAGGGTTTTTCGCCAGGAAATCCCATTTTATTAGATTTTCCTCATTTCCCTCTGTTAAAGCCATAAATTTGAAAGTTAGGTGTACTTAGTACCTTAAAATTTAAACTCAAAGATGATTGAAAAATTTCAAAATGAACCAATTTTCAAAACTGTTGCATCGAGCTGATCTACTCTCCTTTCAATCCATCGGCAACATCGAGTAAAAAAATGAGGATTTTTCAATTTTCAATATTCAACTTTTTTTTTTAAAGACAAAATTTACCCTATTGACCCGATTTTTGAGAGTTTTCCTCCTGATTCACCGTAAAAAAATTTTTCTCAATAGATTTTTCAGCTAAAAATCTAACTATTTTTCAGGGTTTTTCGCCAGGAAATCCCATTTTATTAGATTTTCCTCATTTCCCTCTGTTAAAGCCATAAATTTGAAAGTTAGATGTACCTACTTGGTAGACTTTTGCAGTTTAAAGGGGGGAAAAAAATCTTCAAAACACTTTCCTAAATCCCACTCGGACTGCAATTTTAAGTGAGTCATAATCGGGATCACCCACTCGCTTTTCGAAGGTCCCTGAACCAAAGAATAAGAAAAAAAAAAAATCCCCACAAAGTAAACAAAATGGACAAAAATGGTAAAGGATGTAGGCGATTTTTCTTCCCACACGTCCAAACATAAAAAAAGGTGGTCACTGATCCCTTTTAAAAATTGTGAAACATTTCGAAATAAAATAAAATGTAAGAAAAAAAAATTAGAGGTTTTTACTCAACCTGTTAGACAACGAGATTGCAAAAAGATGTGAACTACGGCGGAAAAAAAAAGTTTTTATTGTTCAATTAAAATGTTTAAACTTAAAATACTCGTAAAACTGGTCTCCAGGTTTCTGGTTACTTCGCGGGGAAACTAGAAAGTTTCGGATTACTTAGTCGACAAGTGAGAAATTGCAGAAGGGGGAGAGAAAGGCTGTTTTCAAACCAATTTTGTCTCCATACTTGGATTAGATTGATGACCGAAGGATTAACGTTGGTTTAGAATGATGAACGCCGTCGGAATATTGAAAAATTTCAGCCTTTTTTTAAACATTATATTGTAGTTGGTAAAAGCCTTCGGCCTCTATTTTAGAACGTCTTTTCATAGAGCTTTTCCCGGCCGTTTCTCCAGCGCAAGTGCCTCAAAAAGGGGAATTCGAACGCGTCTTTTATTACCACTCAACGCGAAATGGGGTGGTTTTACTTCTTTTCGAAAAGAAAAAAAAGAAGGGTTTTCACCCAAAAAAACGAATTCGTGTTTAATCGCTAAAACTCACATTTAATCTTGAGAGGGTAAATAATTCATGAGTTCGATGAAAATTTTAAAAAGGTCTTAAAAGTAGCGTTTATCACGTTCTTCGTGAATAATCCAGGATGAAGGAATCCTCGGGAAACACCTGCTTTCTGTTTAACTTTCGAAATAGATTTTGGGGCGTTTTTCTATGTTTTTGGCCAAAATAATGGGTAAATATCCTTGACATTTTGGCCAAAAGAATTTTTAAAAGTTTTCCTCATTTTGTTTTGGCGGAGAAAACCCATTAGAATCACGAGGAAATTAAATCCAAAAGAGGTTGGCAAGCCTGATTCATTATTTTGACTCTTTTCAATGGGTTTTATCGCTTTTTGACCCAAATCAAAATGATTGCATCCAGCTGATCTAAGTCTACTCTTTTTAAACAGCTGGTATCTGTTTAACTATCACAAAATACCAAGACGCTTTACGAATGTATACATGTCGACATCATGCGGTTCGTCATAATGCATTTGACCATAAAATAGCAGATATAGTGAGTTACCGTTCACCATAAGAAATATGCAGTTCACCATAATGCATTTGATCCCAATACATCTCACCATAAAGAAGAGATTTAACACTTGTCGTTTTGACATAAAATTTGCTGTTTCAACATAACGCAGATGAACGTTCATTTGAAAGAACTTGTCGTTTCGACATAAAACTGTTTCTGTCGTTTAGGCATAACACATCTCACCATAAGCTAGGGATAGCGAAAGAACAAGCCTACTTTCGCCATTTAAAACCAGTTTAAAGGGAGGCTTTTATGGTGAGAAACGTTATGGTGACTTGCACTTTTTGTTATGTCGACTTGCATTTATTGAAAAAGTCGTTTATGGCGAAACGCTTTATGTTGAAATGCATCATGCTCAAAATTTTTGAGCTGTTGAGCGCTTTATGTTCAGCTTAATTATGGTGAACTACAGATTTTTTATCTCGAAATGCGTTATGTTGAACGGTGTTCTCCCCGCTTTACTACGTTTTATGGCCAAAATAACCGATTTTACACAATTCCCTCGATTCTTCGGCAATTTCAAGGCGGATCAGACCACAAAATTCAACCAAGTGTCATAAATTTTGGACACAATTGCTACAATTGTAGCAGATTTGTGGGCGTTCCGTTCAACTGATTTAGGGTGAAATACGTAATGTTGAATGGTGTTCTTCCATCTTGCGGTACAGGAACACCCAATTTTCTAGATTTACGTCGTTTTCCGTCTGCAGTATTTGCCGTAGGGAAACTAGCTTTTTGTACAGTCCCATTTTCCTAAGAGCGAGACCCCTTAATAATCAGAACAGATTGCCATCTAGGTTACTTCCCCGCATCATTTTCGGCACGATTGACCTTCAAGACAATTTTTTAAATTGAAGTTTATTACACAAAAGAATCGGACCTTTCACTCGGACCCTTTCTCCTAAATCGGAAGCACGTTTATTGAGGGGACTCCGAGGGTTGAATATTAAATCCAGTCTCCAGGAGGAAATTAGGTCTGTTGACGTTCATATTATTTTAACAACTAGAACCCCGTTTAAACTCAAATTGGAAAGGACATCTTTCGACCCGGGATTAATTGAGCCAATTGAATCACCCTCCTTTCAATCATTATTGTCCCTTTTTGTTTAAATATATTTATTAGGACGAAGAAAACTCGATAAACCATAAATCGACCTAAAAACATTCACGTTCTGCGGCTTGACTTGCGGCCTGTTTTTGCCAGTCGCGACCTTCCAATAAACGTATTTTTTTATAAAAAAATTTTTAGGTTAAAATATAACCGTGTTAGAACCTTTTTACTACTTTGAAGGTTTCTAATGGTTTCCGCACGGAATTTAATCTAACCTTACAGGTGCTTCCATTAGCCGTAATTGAGAGGCCCCAGTAACTTTCTAACAAAATATAATTTTAACACTTAAAAAGTCGTTTTTCATCACAATAAACGTCAAACTGCATTTATTAACAAGAATGTTTTTTTTTTTTTTTTTTTTTTTTTTTTTTTTTTTTTTTTTTTTTTTTTTTTTTTTTTTTTTTTTTTTTTTTTTTATATATATTTTTAGAGGAGAGGTTTTTATACAAATTAGAGACAAGGGCCAAAAAATATTATAAAAACAGTCGTACTTTATAAAGACACAAGTCATTTTTATAACGACCGCAGATTTGTAATTTGGCAACGCTGAAGGGTAGGGGAAGGAGTTTATTTTTAAATTAGAATAAAAAAGAAACCAGGTGTTTTATGCCTTCCTAGGATTATTCAGACGTTCCTCAAGGGACATCTTGTCCGTAAAAGAGTACCTTCAACGCTAGGAGAAATGTACAGCCAAAACAAAAGAAACAAAAGAAAGCCTTAAAGAATTTTGAGGTCTGATCCGCATTAAAATATGGTCCATAAAATGGTTTATAAACCAAGAATTTTTTAAATTTTTTTAAAGGGCGGGTTTCTTTAAAGAAAAACGTCAAAAAGAGAGACTTCCAAGGACTTTTCTTAATCAAAAAATCGAGAAAAATTGATCTTGGGTTCTAAAATGTGAGGAGAAAACTATATCCTGTCGGAACAAATTGAGGAAACTTCCTGATATCTCTGACGTCATCCCCACAAAATGGTTTCTCTAAGCTAGAGATAATCCTAATCTCAATGTGAGCACAACCAAAATTATTATAATTAATTCTAAAAATTATTTGACAGGTAAGAATTGTGATAAGAAAGGTTAAGCTTTTGTAACATGCACGCAACCTACTTGTATATTCAGGCAATTATTTTCTTTCTTGTTTTATTCGCTCGTTATAAAATCAAAAGGGCTTCCAAGAGGAAAATGTGAAAGTTCTCGAGAGGAGAAATTATCGAATATTCAGGGCAAACGTCAAAGAATCTCATGACCTTAAAGGTTCACTGATTTCGTACTCGCGTGTTCAAATTCCTCATTTCTGAAGGCGCCTGGTTTATTTGTCGCAGTCTTTTTTAACGGAAAAATTCGAAAAAAGTATTAGGTGTACAAAATGTAACTCGGCTAAAATCTACAAAATTCAAATTTACCCTGTGGCTGAGTTTCATTTTGTACACCTAATAAATAAAAATTGTAGGAAATTTAATTCTCTATAAATTTGTACTTAATTATTTTAACTTCCTCAAGAAGTTACTGTGATACCCTCCGACCCCCTGTTACTAGAAAAGGGTCTTCCAGACCCCGTAGGATAAATCTGATAAGTGATCTTTGCCGATCCTGACTTTGTCTGTGGTGCCGGCCGTCCGGCCGTCCGTCGCCACTTTTTCCGGAACACTTCACGGCCGCAATTTTCATCCGATCTTCACCAAATTTATACACAAGCTTCCTTTCACAGAAATCTTGAAAATGACGAGAGCTTTTTTCGAAATTTTTCAAAATGGCGGAGATATGACTGTTCAAAGATTTAAAATGAGCGCTGTGGGCGTACTGTTGGTCCGATCTTCACCAAATTTTCACTAAACATTCCTTGAATTATTTAAAAATTTTCCATGTTTTTAAAATTTTAATTTTCCAAAATTTTTTTTACTTAATAATTTTTCTAGGCAGAAATGTGAGTCACTTCGCCGGCTCGAGGGCGGCCTCTCTTTGGCTAACCGTACTGAATTTCTACCTTGATATAAAATTTTCAAAATAATTTTTTTTTTTTTTTTTTTAACTTCCTCAAGAATTTTTTTAACGGAAAATAAAATGGCGATTTATTAGGTACTTAATTTTTATTTTTTTTTTTCAAAAAACAGAAAACGAACAACAAAAAATACCTAAAATTTCTAACTTCCTCAAGACTTACTGCGATACCCACCAAATTTATTTCACAACTTTTACAAAAATTTAGTTCTCCTACTTAATACTTCCTCCTCCTGTATCCTTGAGGAAGTTATCGTTGGAAGCTCTTCAAACCGGAACTTTTTCTAGGATGCACCATTTTCGGAAAATAATTTTTTTTAAACAAATTTATCTCGAAAACAGTGCGTCCTAGAGAAAAAATGAATAGAATAAAAATTAAAGAGAATTAAATTTCCAACAGATTTATTTAGTGCATTTTTTCAATATCTGTAACGGTTTACGATTTACAAGCCTTTGAAAATTTACCTTCTTAATGGTTATACTTCAATAACCTTCTTACACGGAGAAGGTCAACTTTTGATGGACTTTAACGCCTAAAATGTTCAAAATTTTGAAAAAATGAACTAGTAGGTGTACAAAATGAAACTCGGCTAAAATCTACAAAATTCAAATTTACCCTGTGGCTGAGTTTCATTTTGTACACCTAATAAATAAAAATTGTAGGAAATTTAATTCTCTATTTTGTACTTAAATATTTTTTCTAGGATGCACCATTTTCGGAAAATAATTTTTTTTAAATAAATTTATCTCGAAAACAGTGCGTCCTAGAGAAAAAAATGAATAGAATAAAAATTAAAGAGAATTAAATTTCCAACAGATTTTATTTTGTGCATTTTTTCAATATCTGTAACGGTTTACGATTTACAAGCCTTTGAAAATTAACCTTCTTAATGGTTATACTTCAATAACCTTCTTACACGGAGAAGGTCAACTTTTGATGGACTTTAACGCCTAAAATGTTTAAAATTTTGAAAAAATGAACTACTAGGTGTACAAAATGAAACTCGGCTAAAATCTACAAAATTCAAATTTACCCTGTGGCTGAGTTTCATTTTGCACACCTAATAAAAGAGAATAGTTGAAATGCTTTGTGAGGAAGAAAATTCCACGAGTTAAAATGCAGCGGGTGGTTTTCCCACCCCTTCTCCCTTGTGGCTCTCAAAGGAGAAACGTTGGCAATGCGACTGGCGGCTTCCCTGGCGCCACAGAACACGCAAACTTTCCGCGGGCGATCGATCGAAGGGAGGTTTTATGTTATCTTTTGTGCAACTATCTTGGGGGATGACGGGCGAGAAAGAAAAGGCGAAGCCGAGCCGAAAGTTTAAAAATTGACCTAAACCCTTTTAAAACGGACTTTTATACATTTTTTATTTTCTGTAAAGAAAGTAGGAAGTTCACTTTCACCGCGGGCTACTTTAAACAATGTAGGGCAACACGGCCACGTTTCCCTTTCTTCATGAATAAACAGATAATCATTTTTAAAAATCTGCATTTTATTTACATTTATTCTTACTTTTTATGTGGAAAACACGTGATGGCTAGACAGATAAAAATAAATTAATTATTATTTCGGGCAAATTAAGAAAACGAGAACCGAAAAAAATACAGATACTCCGGGGTCTGAGTAGGGCATAATCGTAATCAATAATCATATTGTTTTTGATAATGATTACGATTATAATCATATTTTATTTGTGATTTAAAATATTAGGTGTACAAAATGAAACTCAGCCACAGGGTAAATTTGAATTTTGTAGATTTTAGCCGAGTTTCATTTTGTACACCTAGTAGTTTTTAAACATTTTAGGCATTAAAGTCCATCAAAAGTTGACCTTCTCCGTGTAAGAAGGTTATTGAAGTATAACCATTAAGAAGGTTAATTTTTAAAGGCTTGTAAATCGTAAACCGTTACAGATATTGAAAAAATGCACTAAATAAAATCTGTTGGAAATTCAATTCTCTTTAAATTTTATTCTATTCATTTTTTGTCTAGGACGCACTGTTTTCAAGATAAATTTGTTTAAAAAAAAATTATTTTCCGAAAATGGTGCATCCAAGAAAAAAATAATTAAGTGCAAATTTGTAGAGAATTAAATTTTCTACATGTTTTATTTAGTTCATTTTTTCAAAATTTTAAACTTTTTAGGCGTTAAAGTCCATCAAAAGTTGACCTTCTCCGTGTAAGAAGGTTATTGAAGTAAAACCATTAAGAAGGTTAATTTTTAAAGGCTTGTAAATCGTAAACCGTTACAGATATTGAAAAAATGCACTAAATAAAATCTGTTGGAAATTTAATTCTCTTTAATTTTTATTCTATTCATTTTTTCTCTAGAACGCACTGTTTTCAAGATAAATTTATTTTAAAAAAAAATTATTTTCCGAAAATGGTGCATCCTAGAAAAAAAAAATTAAGTACAAATTTATAGAAAAATAAATTTCCTACAATTTTTATTTATTAGGTGTACAAAATGAAACTCAGCCCCAGGGTAAATTTGAATTTTGTAGATTTTAGCCGAGTTTCATTTTGTACACCTAGTAGTTCATTTTTTCAAAATTTGAACATTTTAGGCGATAAAGTCCATCAAATGTTGACCATCTCCGTGTAAGAAGGTTATTGAAGTATAACCATTAAGAAGGTTAATTTTTAAAGGCTTGTAAATCGTAAACCGTTACAGATATTGAAAAAATGCACTAAATAAAATCTGTTGGAAATTTAATTCTCTTTAATTTTTATTCTATTCATTTTTTCCCTAGGACGCACTGTTTTCAAGATAAATTTATTTAAAAAAAATTATTTTCCGAAAATGGTGCATCCTAGAAAAAAATAATTAAGTGCAAATTTATAGAGAATTAAATTTCCTACAAGTTTTATTTATTAGGGGTACAAAACGAAACTCAGCCACAGGGTAAATTTGAATTTTGTAGATTTTAGCCGAGTTTTGTACACCTAATAAATAAAAATCCGATTCGTTTTGCTGAAAAATCAAAAAAACCTAATTTTTTCTTCGTTTTTTTGAGAAAATTGTAAGTTTTTGAAAAAAAAGGTAATTTTTTTGTATTTTGTCAACCACATTTTTATTGTCAGGACCCCAAATCTTCCCACAAAATGAGATTCAACTATTTTTTTTTTCGAGACTTCTGTTGTCTACGTTTTGTCTGTTGGTCATTTTTAAAAGTTCACGGTGATACCTTTTTGATGAATATTTGGCAAGTTGCCTCCGTTCTTTTGGCTCCGAGCTATTAATGTTTTTCTCCTCTACAAGGGGTCATCAATTATACTTTTTCGGTGAATCTATTTACAGCCCTGAGAGATATAAAAAGGCATTTTTGTCTTTCGCGACCGTCAAAAAAATCGTCGGTTTATCTGGAAGCCCGCGGCCAGTTGTAAAAACGATTTTCGAACGCCTCCGTTTACTTTTAGTAGGCGAAAAATTTTTGTTTTCTTTGTTTGCGCTTTCATTGTCTAAATAATAGGACTTCTGGGGGATCCGAATAACGCATTGTTTCCCATCTCTTCCGTTTAATTGCTCTTCGCCTGATTCGATCGATCCCTCACGAGAGATTCGGCCCCATTTCGATTTAATTGAATTTATAAAAAACCAAAAACGTTTATTTTTCTCAAGATTTAGGTTTTTGTGGCTATTTGTTACAAGAACTCAATTCCGTCGAAGAAGCCCCAAAAAAAATTCCATCAATTTTTTCCTGGGGAAATAAATCGCTTTGCAGAAAAATACGGATGGCTTTGCAGGTTCGGGTATCATTTTTCACTCTTCTTTTACACACGGGGTCGAAATTCAGATTTACTTTTCTATCTGTCTTCCCCCTTTTTTCACCATTTTCCACAAAAACAAGGTCGTTTTGCAAAAGTGAAAACGAATTCTTCGTTTTAAGGATGGTGTACGTCGGGTATATAGGAAATAGATCAAATGTTGACAGATTAGGAAGAAGATTTTTGCGATTTTTCGAAAACTCCGTGTAAGAAGGTTATTGAATTATAACCATTAAGAACGTTAATTTTTAAAGGCTTGTAAATCGTAAACCGTTACAGATATTGCAAAAATGCACTAAATAAAATCTGTTGGAAATTTAATTCTCTTTAATTTTTATGCTATTAATTTTTTCTCTAGGACGCACTGTTTTCTAGATAAATTTGGTTAAAAAAAATTATTTTCCGAAATGGTGCACCCTAGAAAAAAATAATGAAGTGCAAACAGAGAATTAAATTTCCTACAATTTTTATTTATTAGGTGTGCAAAATGAAACTCAGCCACAGGGTAAATTTGAATTTTGTAGAATTTAGCCGAGTTTCATTTTGTACACCTTGAAGTTCATTTTTTCAAAATTTTAAACATTTTAGGCGTTAAAGTCCATCAAAAGTTGGCCTTCTCCGTGTAAGAAGGTTATTGAAGTATAACCATTAAGAAGGTTAATTTTTTAAGGCTTGTAAATCGTAAACCGTTACAGATATTGAAAAAATGCACTAAATAAAATCTGTTGGAAATTTAATTCTCTTTACTTTTTATTTTATTCATTTTTTCTCTAGGACGCTCTGTTTTCAAGATAAATTTGTTTAAAAAAAATTATTTTCCGAAAATGGTGCATCCTAGAAAAAAATAATTAAGTACAAATTTATAGAGAATTAAATTTCCTACAATTTTTATTTATTAGGTGTACAAAATGAAACTCAGCCACAGGGTAAATTTGAATTTTGAAGATTTTAGCCGAGTTTCATTTTGTACACCTAATATAAGGATACCTTGAACATCTTTTTCGAACTAGAAACACCATTTTGACAAAACTGGGCGTTTTAACTCATTTTTGGTTGCTAAAAAGCCTTTTTTACCGTCTTTTCGTTACATTCTGTTCAAATGAAGTCAAAACAAGTTATAAAAATTGATTAGAAAGCTAAACTTTAGAAAAAAAATGGAAATCGAGATAAACTGTTAGTAATTTCAACAAGTTTCTCCACTTTTTGACTCGAATATCATGAATCGGGGCGAGGTCGGATGAAACCCGTCAGGCGAATTTATGACTTAAAGTTTTTGCTCCAAGAAATTCGACAAAAACGTCTTCCCTTTACATGACTTGAATTCATAAATAAACTACGTACTTAGTTCTTTACAGAAAAAGAATGTTGGTAGACCTGATATGACGTTTTTATCAAGCAGGGGTACAAAAAGATTTATGCATAAGCTAATAACTCGTGCGTAACGAATAAAACGCTTTGGAAGATCTCCAAAGAAAACGTCCTCCACATTGAACAGGCATTTTAAGCGCTCATAAATCAATTAGAGAATGATCGCTAATTAGTAGAAAACGTGGCCAAATCCTGACTAAATGACGACATCTTAGTACGTCGATTGTCCGCCAGTAAATCAATGAGGTTACAAACATTGGACAATTAAACAAACCCCTTGAGCTAAGGTTATGTACACTCCATGAAGCGTCATAAATCATATCGTTTGAATTTACAGCGTCAGGGGTTTAATTCAAATCTCGATTACTCAAAATAGGACAATTTCTTAAATAAAACTTTTGAATAAACGCCAAAATTATTGAGGAAAGCGCCGAGTCATTTCATACATAAAATTGCTTCAAATATTAGGTGTACAAAACTCGGCTAAAATGTACAAAATTCAAATTTACCCTGTGGCTGAGTTTCATTTTGTACACCTAATAAATAAAAATTGTAGGAAATTTAATTCTCTATAAATTTGCACTTAATTATTATTTTCTAGGATGCACCATTTTCGGAAAATAACTTTTTTTTTTCAAATAAATTTATCTTGAAAACAGTGCGTCCTAGAGAAAAAATGAATATAATAAAAATTAAAGAGAATTAAATTTCCAACAGATTTTATTTAGTGCATTTTTTCAATATCTGTAACGGTTTACGATTTACAAGCCGTTAAAAATTAACCTTCTTAATGGTTGTACTTCAATAACCTTCTTACACGGAGAAGGTCAACTTTTGATGGACTTTAACGCCTAAAATGTTCAAAATTTTGAAAAAATGAACTACTAGGTGTACAAAATGAAACTCGGCTAAAATCTACAAAATTCAAATTTACCCTGTGGCCGAGTTTCATTTTGTACACCTAATATGATCATAAACAAAATGTTAAAACCCGCTATTGACTTTCGTAAAATGTGTTTTTTCGAATATTTGACAGAAGACAGAATCTAATGTCACCGTCGATTTAGGACGGTTTAAAGTAGGATTTTCGTAAAAGCGTTTTTTCGTTTGAAAAGTGTCTTTATGTCGAAACGTTTACTGTTGACTGAAGTGTCCCGAACTGGGAATAGACTTTTATTACCTTCCGTATTGTTATAACTACTCGTTATTGGACAATAATCTCCAAGAGGCAAGTCTAAACATGCCAAACCTTCAGTTACATAACCTCTTGAGTACCGGGGTGGAACTATTGAAGCCAAAATGTTCATCTTTCCGTGACTGACAATGGGCACAAAAAAACGATGACAAGGCCTGATTACTTGCAGTGAAAAAACTTCAGTTTAGGAGCCCCCTCCATCATTTACTGTTAAAACAGAAACCAGCTTGTTTAATAACCCAATTATTTTTTGAGAAGCACTCCAGAGATTTTTTAACCTTTTTCTTTTTTTAATATCCCTTAACCTCTATTCCTCAGGGCATAAAATTTTTTAATATTCTACCCCTAAAAATGAGGCGCTCCGGGTACGAAGGGCGAACTCAACATCGGACAAAAATTTTTTTTTTTCATTTTCAGATTCTAGACCTCTTGGTGAATACACCCATTTAATTTTTCTGTTGAGTTCGCCCTTTTTTCCCCTTTAAATACGTAAAAACCGATATGCGGCAAAGCTCTAACTGCGATATCCGAGCGGGTACGAAGGGCGAACTCCACATCCTAGTCCACAACCCCCCCCCCCCTACTCCTTTTCCCATTCCAGGGCATGACTTTTCTGTTGAGTTCGCCCGTAACATAAAACTTTAAAATGCGAATATCTCGAAACTACGTTTTGTTGAGTTCGCCCTTCGTACCCGGAGCGCCTCAAATGTATTTTCCTATTTTTTATATTTTATTTTTTTTAAGGGGTTTCATGTTTAAATTGAATATGACTGCTTGTCAGTTTCATAAAAGGTTTTGATCCCGTTGTGACATGAAGGGTCAAATGGTGGGTGTTTGGATTGAATCGTGGGGTGGATGTGAGGGATTGAATAGATCGGGAATTGACTCCGAAATGAATGAAATACGTAAACCTGAAGACACGAGTGCCGGCTAAATCGAAAAGCCCGTCGGGAATACGAAAAAAAAGGGTAAACGGCTTAAATTGAGAAAGTTGATTTATGAATTTATTTTTCTGTTTACCTTCGCGAAGAACGATCTTGTTTTCGGAAAATAGAAGGGCGAAGGAGAAAAAACATTTCCAGAGTGATAAATAAGGCTGATCTCAAACCCTCGCGAGTGATAAAAAGGGATCGAAGAGACTTCCCTGAGACTCCTCACTCCACCAAGATTTTGGCTTCCTGCCTCAACTGGAAGCGGAAAAACAAGCAAAAGAAAAAAAGGCGGTGGTCTAAGTAGTCGTAAAAACTTAGATATCTCGCTTCAAGCATCAAACGAAGGATGCTTACTTGTCTTTTCACGCAAGAGGAGGGCTTTCTCACAGTGACCATGTCTTTTACTTGAGAGGGCTCGCTCTCTAGCTCTCACTAAGAAGGTCTCCAAACTCCCAAGCCCAGAAAATATTAGCTTTGCTCCAACCGTAGTTTTATTAGGTGTACAAAATGAAACTCATCCACAGGGTAAATTTGAATTTTGTAGATTTTAGCCGAGTTTCATTTTGTACACCTAGTAGTTCATTTTTTCAAAATTTTGAACATTTTAGGCGTTAAAGTCCATCAAAAGTTGACCTTCTCCGTGTAAGAAGGTTATTGAAGTATAACCATTAAGAAGGTTAATTTTTAAAGGCTTGTAAATCGTAAACCGTTACAGATATTGAAAAAATGCACTAAATAAAATCTGTTGAAAATTTAATTTCTTTAATTTTTATTCTATTCATTTTTTCTCTAGGACGCACTGTTTTCAAGATAAATTTATTTAAAAAAAATATTATTTTCTGAAAATGGTGCATCTTCTCCGTGTAAGAAGGTTATTGAAGTATAACCATTAAGAAGATTAATTTTTAAAGGCTTGTAAATCGTAAACCGTTACAGATATTGAAAAAATGCACTAAATAAAATCTGTTGGAAATTTAATTCTCTTTAATTTTTATTCTATTCATTTTTTCTCTAGGACGCACTGTTTTCAAGATAAATTTATTTTAAAAAAATTATTTTCCGAAAATGGTGCATCCTAGAAAAAATAATTAAGTACAAATTTATAGAAAATTAAATTTCCTTCAATTTTTATTTATTAGGTGTACAAAATAAAACTCAGCCACAGGGTAAATTTGAATTTTGTAGATTTTAGCCGAGTTTCATTTTGTACACCTAATAACTGGTTTGAATCTCTTGGAGCATGCACAGAAGGATATGGACGTCAAATATGACATCGTTCCAATTGTCCATCAAATCTGAAATAATCTGACGTTAATTTTGACGTGCGAATCCTTCTGCGCATGCTCCAGGAACTGCGGTTGGAACAAATCTACTTTCCACAGGGTTGTTCCAGAAGAATGCGACTGAAGGCGTCATAGACTTCATCGGCGAAACTTATCAGTTGCGTCTGAACATGGAGGTTAATACAATGACTTCTCTTTAACGAAATTAAAAAGTGGACCCAAAACTCTTTCAACTTTAAACAGTCTCCATATTCCTGGAAGACAAAGAGTAAACTCGACTAATTGCTACAAAAATAATATCGCTAACACGGGTAACGCAATACTCGGCGAAAACATTCCATAAAATCAACGTCAGTAAATTAAAAATAGCTTCAGGAAATTGAAAAAAATTAAAACAAACTTTTTATAAATCTAACTTTTGAAATTTTGTAGTGGGAACTCATAACAATCGCTATCTCGAGATGGCAGAGGCATAAATTAATTTTACCTTGTTTTCCAAATGTAAATTTACGTGGGTAAATATTCAAGGAGCTTGCCTATTTTTCGGTTGAAAATAGACCAAAATTAAAATATAAGTTCCTTTTTTGAAAGGTCATTTATTTAACATACAGGGTGTCCGGAAACACAGGGCAAGCGTCTGGGAGAGCGTTAAAAAGTGGTTTTACGAAAAAAGTGAAATGTAAACCCCCCTTAATTTAAATCAAAGAATTTGATGGTGTAGTTTAAAATCCGCCTGGATATACAGGGTGTCCCAGACACAACCTAACTTCGTTATTTCAAATGAGAACCCCTATTTTTTATTTCAGATTCGTAATCTACGCAAAATTTCAAGTAGATTTGAGTACTCATATGACAATTTTGGACAACTTTTAAAAAATGTCAAAATTTAGCTTTTTTTGCGCTAAAATCCGTTAAAATTGACCTAGGAGACTCGTTTTTTTTTTAATTTCACTTATTTTTTCCCGAAGAATCCAACTGTCTCAAATTTGAGCATCTTCGCATTCAGCATCACGAGATTTCGTCGCTAATGGCCTTTTTTCAAGTTTAACTCCAAATTCCATACTTCAAAAATGGAAATTAGCGATTTGTTGACGGAATTTTAATTTTTGATGCATAAACACAAAAGACGCTGTATCTCTTTCAAAATTTGTGGTCCGAAAGAAAAATTCCTTTCAACAAGTGCTAATTTTCATTTCTCAACTAAAAATTTGGGTTCTAACTTGAAAAAAGGCCATTAGCGACGAAATCTCGTGATGCAGAATGCGAAGATGCTCAAATTTGAGACAGTTGGATTCTTCGGGAAAAAATAAGTGGAATTAAAAAAACGAGTCTCCTAGGTCAATTTTAACGGATTTTAGCGCAAAAAACGCTAAATTTTGACATTTTTCCAAGTTGTCCAAAATTGTCGTATGAGTACTCAAATCGACTTGAAATTTTGCGTACATTACGAATCTGAAATAAAAAATTGAGGTTTCATTTGAAATAACAAAGTTAGGTTGTGTCTGGGACACCCTGTATATCCAGGCGGATTTTAAACTACACCATCAAATTCTTTGATTTAAAGTAAGGGGGGTTTACATTTAACTTTTTTTCGTAAAACCACTTTTTAACGCTCTCCCAGACGCTTGCCATGTGTTTCCGGACACCCTGTATAAGTTCCTTTTTTGAAAGGTCATTTATTTAACAGAGATTTGGCGATTATAAAAATTTTTAATCGGCGTTTACGAAGAAAGGGGGAAGTTTCGGAAGTTTACAACCCCGGGGTCTCGAAACTCGAAAGCTTTGTAACATTTGGTCCCTTCTGGCGTAAAATTGATTACTTCCTCTAGATTAACCTCGGGGTTCAATACAGTATAATTTTTTTTTTTCAAATATTTAAAAATTTTTGTTTAATAAATTTGAAATCCTCTTTTTTTTGAGACTTTTGCCGACAAAAATTTTCTTCGTAATTCTTAAGAAGTACCATCTAGATAGTGCCCTCTTATTAAATTTTTTGAAGTAAAAATTAAAAAAAAAAGTCTATCTACTTTTAAAAAATTTTATTATGAAAATAGAAGAGGTTAAGAGAAGATAGGTTATAGGGAAAAGTGCATGAGCAGCTAGAAGTTTGAAGTAGGAAGAAAGTAGTGATAACATCGATAGATTTCGTCTGTCAGACGCTTACCAGGGGGTTGTTCGAGAAGCGCAGTCACGTCGGGGAGTGATTGCGGTAGTAAAACCGGTAGCACTCCCGCACAGTGCCTGAGGGGTCGAATATGCGCGAAAGGCGTCGACCCGACTTTCCTTATTCGGACACTGAGCGCTATCTTTGAACGGATTTCTTAACCAATACGTTCAACGAGGTGTCCACATTATTATACAGATAGCGTTCTGTCTCGTGCGATAAGATAAAATTTGTTAGAAGACATGCAAACATTTGGTCCCAAATTGGTCAGAATTATGTCATTTTTATGTTTCGATTATCCAAAAATTACTTCGTTTCCTTCAAGGAGGATGTACACTACAAAGTGGGGACTTATCGCCCTACTGAGTCCATCAAAGGCTAATTTTATCATTGTTTCTAAACTAAAGCATTTTTGTATTTGCGTTTAAACTTGTCAAAAAGTTTTCGTGTTATTTGAGTCCGAGTGAAAATCTGAATATCCCCCCCCCCCCCCAAGTCAAACTAAAAACGCGGATATCTCAGGAATGGCTAGACCGATTTCCTTAAATTACCACTTTTTGGAAAGCTCTTTTAAAAGCCCTTCGAAAAGGATTAAGTTGTCTACCCTGTTTATCTAATGGTTTTCGAGATATTTGGGTTTATATTAGGTGTACAAAATGAAACTCAGCCACAGGGTTTTGAATTTTGTAGATTTTAGCCGAGTTTCATTTTGTACACCTAGTAGTTCATTTTTTCAAAATTTTAAACATTTTAAGCGTTAAAGTCTATCAAAAGTTGACCTTCTCCGTGTAAGAAGGTTATTGAAGTATAACCATTAAGGAGGTTAATTTTTAAAGGCTTGCAAATCGTAAACCGTTACAGATATTGAAAAAATGCACTAAATAAAATCAGTTGGAAATTCAATTCTCTTTAATTTTATTCTATTCATTTTTTCTCTAGGACGCACTGTTTTCAAGATAAATTTATTTCTGTAGAAATTCAAATTTATTTATTGAGTTTCATTTTGTACACCTAATATAACAGTTTTGGGGGTAATTGAATTTGAAGCCAAAAGAGTGAATATTTTCCCGAGTCAATCTAAAAACGCGGATGTCTCAGGAATGGCTTGACCGATTTCCTTAAATTACCACTTTTTGGAAAGCTCTTTTAAAGGCTCTTCGAAAAGGTTTAATTGTCTACCCTGTATATCTGATGGTTTTCGAGTTATTTGCGTTTAATCATATCTAACGGTTTTCGGGATATTTGAGTCTGAAGCCGAAAGAGTGAATATTCCTTCAAGTCAATCTCATGAATGGCTAGACCGATTTCCTTAAATTACCACTTTTTGGAAACCTCTTTTGAAAGTCCTTCAAAAACGTCTAAATTGTCCTCCATGATACTCCACACATCACCATCTCCACTTCCATGATAACTCCCACCTCAAAATTTTGGCGATATTTGACCAGTATCCCCAGAGGCATCCTAAGTTTTTCAATAACTCAAAAACGAATAAAAGGTTATAACACACTGCACCAACATTTATTTATTGCAAAACATGATGCTACATTATTTATTACATAATATTTATAATTTGTCCATCATTCTTTCATCCTTTCTCTAATTTTGGAAGCACCTCAATATAATCTAACGAGAAAGCATCTAACATAAAAAAAAGAAAAAACTGCCTTTTTTTTCTGTCTTTTTTAGATTTGATAAAACAAAAGAAATTATAAAAGTTCTATTTTAAGCCCAACATATTGATTTAAAAAAAAAGAAGCATTTTATAAAAAATGAAGTCTATTTTTAGCTGTGAACTACATTTACAAATAATCACTTTTTTTCTATGTGCTTATAGGTATAAAATAATCACTAGTGTAGTCTGTGTTATCACCACATATTTAAAATTTATATTTACAAACCAAGGGTAATTTAGGCGTAATAAGGTTTACCCATGGTACAACGAAAAATAGGTTAACAGCTTTCTAAATTTTTAGGTCCCATTATTTTTATATATTTTACATTGTCCACACGCATATTTAAAAAAACTTTTATCCAAAAAGAGGTTCTCTGGAGGTTCTCAAAAACTGCTACTGTCCTGCTCTCTGTTGTTTTTTTACTTGAACTTGATTATAACCCGAGAAAAGGTTATGGGACATTTGACAACTCTCCATTTAGAAACATTTTCTGGACTTTTTAGTGTAAAACACTTCATTCTCACCTCTTGAAAGACTAGTAGAAGAGAGATTTAATTTAAACTAATCGCAAAAAGGAGTCTTTTTTATAATAAAAATTAAAACATATAAAAATATTATTTTGTGCCTGTTTTGAGGTAGCCTGAAAAAACAGGGTGAGATTTAGCGGTTGAAAACCCTGATAAAAATTTGGTCAGAAACAACATTTAGATCAATATTCTAATTATAAAATAATGATCTAAAGGTTTTTTGATGGTAAAAAGCAAGGGGGAAAGCGTAGGCCTTAAAAAAATTTATGTACATGGTTATATACAGTCGGGTCCTATCACAAAATCCCTAAAAGACATCATCTGATGTACTTTATTGTCAACCCAAATTTTTGGCATAATGAATACTGATTTTCGGTTTTTAAACTTCGATTTTTTCGGATGACTCGACATCGTCTCGCCCATATGCTTCCGTTTTAAAAAGAGATAAATTTCTCGAAAAGTCGGCCTTGAAGATTGATCTCTTTTCCAGCACTTGGCCATCATCTCGTAAACGTCGTTTGTACAAATTGATGGCTTTGGTAATAAAACCTGAAGAAAAAAATTTATTAAAAGTTTTAAACTAATAAAAAAATTTACAGGCAGTTCTCCTCCGTAGTACATCTGCTCGGCATTTTGAACTACTTCGTCATTAGTCAAGTTTGAAAATGGGATGTCATTGCAGCGATAGAAGATTTCCCATAGGGTAACCGCAAACGACCACACACTGCTCGCACAGGTATGTCGATCCTTAAAAATAATTAAGAAATGAGGAAAAAAAAATCAAATGAGAAAATTACAAGTAAAATGCTTTCCCAAGCTAGCCACCGTATAGGTGCTGGTGGCCTTCCACCAATGGCGCTGTAGTGTTTTTCATATATGGGATTGCACATGGCGATATCAGCGATTTTTATAGTATAGCCTCTCCCGACAAGGCAGTTTCTGAAAGAAAATATAGTTTGAGTTTTATATTATTTTATTGGTTACCTGGCAGCTAAATCTTTATGTACAAGATTTTTAGATTCTAAATATTTCATTCCCGAAGCTATTTGGAGAGACATGAACATTAAGCAGCCATATCTGAAAAATAATTTATTTTTGGGAAGTAGATAGGTTTGTTTTGTACTTGAGGTTTTCGGTTGATGTGAGGAGTTGAGCGAGGTCTCCGAGTTCTGCTGGAAATTCCATGACTGCCCATGGAGGTTGTTCTGCGTGCAGACTCCTAAGGTTCGAACGACGTTTTGATCGCTGAGACTCGACAGAAGTTTTATCTCGCGGACGCATTCGCCCTGCATCGTCTTGACGAAAACTCGACCCTTTCCTACTTCTTCGCCGTCCATATCGCACATGACGATTTCACCAACGTGGCATCTTCCAGCGTATGGATTGTCCGGAGGCAATATCGCGGTATAGGAACAAGCTCACCTTCGCGGCATTTGTACGATTGGCCCATACTCGGCGCGATATTCCATGATACTGCTGGTGGTGCCATCTACAAAAAAAAGGTTAATTCTCACTTTAGATTCAAAAGAAAACTTACCCTATTTTTTTCCCGTGGTGCTGTATGATAACGTTTTCTAACAGGCGAGTCTGGTCCAGTACTGCATATGGGGTTGCCGATAGAGTATTAGGCTTTCCGTTAACCAACTGTGGGTTACCAAGAGTCCTAAACTGCAGCGTCGAATAACTCTGATATGGCTTCCCAGTCATACTCCCAGTGACGCTGCTATTATCACTTATGTCATCTTCTTTGTGCGATACATCAGAATGCATTGACTCTTCTAAAAATAAAGTTTAAAAAAAAAGAACATAGTATTCAAAATACCTCGTCGGATCGGTGATTCTGTTCTCATAGAGCATATGTTGTACTGGCATAATATGGGTTTACGAGCGGCGTATGGTAATGCTGTTGTTCAAAACACATCGATGACTGATCGCTAGGCGGGTCCTGACTAGCCGGCGTCGGCTGAGCGCTCACATGCACTATGCCTGTATTCATCGGCGACAGATTGAGCAAAAGATCCTTCATATTGATCGTGACGCCAAAAGGGTTCCTCAATATCGTCGTCGGTGATCCTTGAAGTTTTTGCCTTCTGCTCAGAACAAGAATAATTACGAAGACACCCAGAAGGAGAAGCATCACTGCTGTCAATACACCAATCACAACTTCAACATATCCATTTTCTTCAGTCGGTGCAGCAACTAAAATTCTATTAAATTCCGCATACTAACAATTCATAACTTACTTGTCTCATAGCTATCCCACATTGAATCATGAATACCACCAGATTTAATAATGATTTCTTCTGCCAACTTGCCCCAATCTCTTCAGTTATATTGGCATCAATGGGCTCTACAAAATATACCAAAATAAAATTGAGGCGCTCCGTATACGAAGGGCGAACTCAACATCGGACAAATTTTTTTTTTCATTTTCAGATTCTAGACCTCTTGGTGAATACACCCATATAATTTTTATGTTGATTTCGCCCTTTTTCCCCTTTAAATACGTAAAAACGATATACGGCAATGCTCTAACTGCGATATCCGAGCGGGTACGAAGGGCGAACTCCACATCCTAGTCCACAACCCCCACTCCTTTTCCCATTCCAGGGCATGACTTTTCTGTTGAGTTCGCCCGCAACATAAAACTTTAAAATGCGAATACCTCGAAACTACGTTTTGTTGAGTTCGCCCTTCGTACCCGGAGCGCCTCAATTGAAAACACTCAATTTTTACATACCTGATTCAAAAGTGACTTCACTAATCATAACCCATTTTGAGGCAAAATATAACTGAAGCTTGATAAATTTCGCGATATGATGGTGAAGATGTATGGTGACGTTTCGTGCGTTTTCAAGGACTTTGTCAGGCATGTAGGTGTAAGTGACAGACCGACCGCTATAAACGGAGCCACCGATGCTAAACATGATTCTCGCCTTTGAAAAAACCTGAAACAAAGACGTCATCAGAACAGTGGTGCCAACAAAAGAGGTACTTATTAGGTGTTCAAAATGAAACTCAGCCACAGGGTAAATTTGAATTTTGTAGATTTTAGCCGAGTTTCATTTTGTACACCTAGTAGTTCATTTTTTCAAAATTTTGAACATTTTAGGCGTTAAAGTCCATCAAAAGTTGACCTTCTCCGTGTAAGAAGGTTATTGAAGTATAACCATTAAGAAGGTTAATTTTAAAGGCTTGTAAATCGTAAACCGTTACAGATATTGAAAAAATGCACTAAATAAAATCTGTTGGAAATTTAATTCTCTTTAATTTTTATTCTATTCATTTTTTCTCTAGGACGCACTGTTTTCAAGATAAATTTATTTAAAAAAAAAATTATTTTCCGAAAATGGTGCATCCTAGAAAAAATAATTAAGTACAAATTTATAGAAAATTAAATTTCCTACAATTTTTATTTATTAGGTGTACAAAATGAAACTCAGCCACAGGGTAAATTTGAATTTTGTAGATTTTAGCCGAGTTTCATTTTGTACACCTAGTAGTTCATTTTTTCAAAATTTTGAACATTTTAGGCGTTAAAGTCCATCAAAAGTTGACCTTCTCCGTGTAAGAAGGTTATTGAAGTATAACCTTTAAGAAGGTTAATTTTTAAAGGCTTGTAAATCGTAAACCGTTACAGATATTGAAAAAATGCACTAAATAAAATCAGTTGGAAATTCAATTTTCGTTAATTTGTATTCTATTCATTTTTTCTCTAGGCGCACTGTTTTCAAGATAAATTTATTTAAAAAAAAAATTATTTTCCGAAAATGGTGCATCCTAGAAAAAAATAATTAAGTACAAATTTATAGAGAATTCAATTTCCTACATGTTTTATTTAGTTCATTTTTTCATAATTTTAAACATTTTAGGCGTTAAAGTCCATCAAAAGTTGACCTTCTCCGTGTAAGAAGGTTATTGAAGTACAACCTTTAAGAAGGATAATTTTTAAAGGCTTGTAAATCGTAAACCGTTACAGATATTGAAAAAATGCACTAAATAAAATCTGTTGGAAATTCAATTCTCTTTAATTTTTATTCTATTCATTTTTTCTCTAGGACGCACTGTTTTCAAGATAAATTTATTTAAAAAAAAATTATTTTTAATAATTAGATGTGGGAAATAGCTGAGATTCACGATAAAAAAACTCTCCAAGGGCCGCATAAGTAAATGAATCACGTAGAGAATTGTGATTCGTGTCGTTTCTCCCGCCATAGGATTAATTTTATTTTCTTTTTTGTCCTTTTGACAAGCTGACAGATTTACTGATATTTTTTTTAAACATAAATGAATTTACAGGGTATTAATTTGTGTCAAATTTTTCCCGTTTAGAAGGAAGGGGGTTTCTGAGGACAGATTTATGTCTACCCCTCGTGGGTCTACTCATCCCCTGCTTCCTAATCCTCTGGATATGAGAACATGAAATAAGGGAACGTTATAAATCCAAGATTCTCTCCTCCCCCCTTTTCCATACGCAGTCAGGTGCTTGGGAAAACTTTGATGTATTGCGAAATCACGTAGAAGCACAAGCCCCTTTTATAAATAATAAACTGGCGTAATATTTGATATCTGTCACCTTTGGACAATACTGATCGTTGACAAATCCCGGGATATAAATGTTCAATTGGCTAAATGCTGAAATGAATGCCACTATGCATGCTGATGGAAAAGGGGGTCGCATTATGGCCCGGGGGGGACGTAGAGACTGAGCTAACTCTGTTCAAGTGTCATGCATACCAACAATATAACCGTGTACGCTCAATTATTGATTCCAACCGATATCCTATTTCAAACGTGTATAATTACTCTGCATCATTTCCAAATCATAGAAATTAAAAAACTATTTGTTAAGGCGGACCCACAAAATTCAACCAAGTGTTAGACAGAGATGGAAGATGCCTAAAATTACTTTCCAATATTTGAGCACTAAAAATCGTCGGAAAATTTTTTACAAAAGCTCCTTCTCCTTTTTTCATGTCCACGAGGTTATGGCATTTCATGTCTACGAGGTTATGGCATTTCATGTCTACGAGGTTATGGCATTTCATTTCTACGAGGTTATGGCATTTCATGTCTACGAGGTTATGGCATTTCATTTCTACGAGGTTATGGCATTTCATTTCTACGAGGTTATGGCATTTCATGTCTACGAGGTTATGGCATTTCATGTCTACGAGGTTATAGCATTTCATGTCTACGAGGTTATGGCATTTCATTTCTACGAGGTTATGCCATTTCATTTCTACGAGGTTATGCCATTTCATTTCTACGAGGTTATGCCATTTCATTTCTACGAGGTTATGGCATTTCATTTCTACGTGGTTATGGCATTTCATGTCTACGAGGTTATGGCATTTCATGTCTACGAGGTTATAGCATTTCATGTCTACGAGGTTATGGCATTTAATGCCATTTCATTTCTACGAGGTTATGGCATTTCATTTCTACGAGGTTATGGCATTTCATTTCTACGAGGTTATGGCATTTCATGTCTACGAGGTTATGGCATTTCATGTCTACGAGGTTATGGCATTTAATGCCATTTCATTTCTACGAGGTTATGGCATTTCATTTCTACGAGGTTATGCCATTTCATTTCTACGAGGTTATGCCATTTCATTTCTACGAGGATATGGTATTTCATTTCTACGAGGTTATGGCATTTCATTTCTACGAGGTTATGGCATTTCATGTCTACGAGGTTATGGCATTTCATGTCTACGAGGTTATAGCATTTCATGTCTACGAGGTTATGGCATTTAATGCCATTTCATTTCTACGAGGTTATGGCATTTCGTTTCTACGAGGTTATGCCATTTCATTTCTACGAGGTTATGCCATTTCATTTCTACGGGGTTATGCCATTTCATTTCTACGAGGTTATGGCATTTCATTTCTACGAGGTTATGGCATTTCATTTCTACGAGGTTATGGCATTTCATGTCTACGAGGTTATGGCATATCATGTCTACGAGGTTATAGCATTTCATGTCTACGAGGTTATGGCATTTAATGCCATTTCATTTCTACGAGGTTATGGCATTTCATTTCTACGAGGTTATACCATTTCATTTCTACGAGGTTATGCCATTTCATTTCTACGAGGTTATGGCATTTCATTTCTACGAGGTTATGGCATTTCATGTCTACGAGGTTATGGCATTTCATGTCTACGAGGTTATAGCATTTCATGTCTACGAGGTTATGGCATTTAATGCCATTTCAATTCTACGAGGTTATGCCATTTCATTTCTACGAGGTTATGGCATTTCATTTCTACGAGGTTATGCCATTTCATTTCTACGAGGTTATGGCATTTCATGTCTACGAGGTTATGGCATTTAATGCCATTTCATTTCTACGAGGTTATGCCATTTCATTTCTACGAGGTTATGGCATTTCATTTCTACGAGGTTATAGCATTTCATTTCTACGAGGTTATGGCATTTCATGCCATTTCATTTCTACGAGGTTATGCCATTTCATTTCTACGAGGTTATGGCATTTCATGTCTACGAGGTTATGGCATTTCATGTCTACGAGGTTATAGCATTTCATGTCTACGAGGTTATGGCATTTAATGCCATTTCATTTCTACGAGGTTATGCCATTTCATGTCTACGAGGTTATGACATTTAATGCCATTTCATTTCTACGAGGTTATGCCATTTCATTTCTACGAGGTTATGCCATTTCATTCCTACGAGGTTATGGCATTTCATGCCATATCCGTTCTAACGAGGTTATGGCATTTCATGCCATTTCCGTTCTGACGAGGTTATGGCATTTCATGCCATTTCCGTTCTGACGAGGTTATGGCATTTCATGCCATTTCCGTTCTGACGAGGTTATGGCATTTCATGCCATTTCCCTTCTACGAGGTTATGGCATTTAATGCCATTTCTCTTCTACGAGGTTATGGCATTTCTAACCATTCTTTCTAAGAGAGTTCCCCACACTTTTTTTGGACATCCCCCTCCCTTTCTTCTAATTTTCTACGAAGAAAACCTCCGGGGACATCCAGTCTTACCAACATCACATATTTTTCATTGTTTTTTGCAATGCCCATACGGTCTTGGGAGCAGTTTTCCGAAAAAGTTTTCCTTTGGAAAATAGAAATTTTATTTTTCGACTAAAACATTTTTCAAAAAAAGCCGTCAGCCATATTGTAGGGTTTGACGAGCTCTAAAAAATCAAATCAAATAATTGTAGCTCCCTTTCTTTTACTCCTCCCGGCATTTTCCGCCGAATCTTTCTAAAAGGATTACGACGAAACTATTCATCAGATTTTCTTATATATATTTTTGGAAAGAGCTCGTCAAACCCTACAAAATGGCTGATGGCTTTTTTGAAAAATGTTTTAGTCGAAAAATAAAATTTTTATTTTCCAAAGGAAAACTTTTTCGGAAAAACTGCTCCCGAGACCGTATAGGCATTTCCCAATTAAGGAGAACGAGCTTTTATAAAAAATTTTCCGACGATTTTTAGTGCTCAAATATTGGAAAGTAATTTTTGGGGCGAAAGTGCTGCGATCTCTTGTTTTAGAAACAAAATACTGGGCCTTAAAAATGAAAAATTTTAAACCTTCTTTTTTTTGGGTGGGCTGAAATATCCGGATTGAACTCGGCAACTACTTCGAATCGCCCCTTGAGACCTCTCCAATTTGCATAAGTGTACCCATTAACGGTTTAACCTCTTGGGAAGTCTCGACGGTGATTTTAGGACCTTCGAATTTATAATAATGTGACTTTTGTTCGTCGGATTTTACAATAGCAAAAACCAATGGTCGTTTTGGGGGACTTATCAGCGATTTTGATCATTTTTAACTTCCTTAAAGAAGTTATTGTGATACCCTCGACGTCGGGTTTTTGGGGAAGGGTCTTCCAGACCCGGAGGGTCAACTCGAATATTGCTTACCGATCTCAACTTTGCCTGTGGTGCCGGCCGTCCGTAGCATTTTTTCCGGAACACTTTACGGCCACAGTTTTCATCCGATTTTCACCAAATTTTCACACAAATTTCTTTAGCCGGTGAAGAAGAATGTAACGAGGACGATTTTGAATTTCGAAAAAAATGGCGGAGATATGTCTGTTTGAAATTTTAAAAAATTCGCTGCGGCCGAACCGTTGGTCTGATTTTCACCAAATTTTCACCAATTACTCCATATATTTTTGAAGAATTTTTGGCGTAAAAAAATTGCCACTTTTTAATTATTAATTATTTTTTTAGTAGGGAGAAATTTCGTACTTCTACCCTTTACGAGAGGCACATCCCTAGGCCAAAGAGCCCATTATTTCTACCTTGACACTTAAAAAATTTTTCGAAAAAAAGAACTTAAAAATTTTTCAAAAAAAATAAAAAAGAAAAAAAGAAAAAGAAGAAAAACCCGGAAAATTTTTCGAAAAAAAAATTTTTTTTTTACAAAAAAAACTTAGATTTTAGTTTTTTATCGACCACTATTATAATTATCGTTTTTTGTATCAGGAGTATGGTCTTGACGGAAAAAATTAAATAGATTTTGATCGAGCTTTCGAATAATGTATATTCATCATCAGGATCTGCAAGTTACAGACAAATTAGCAATTTTTATTAATTTAATTTTGAACGCTGTTCACCTACCTTAATCTGGTTTTTTTAAAAGAAGTTAAACATAATATTAAAAAAGAAATAAAATAAATTAAACATGTTTTGAATTTCGACCCACATGGTCGGACGGATAATTTGAAAAAAGGTGAGGTGACTAGATAGCTCTTAATAAGAAAATTTAAAACTATTAAAATTCTATAAAACTTCTATCACAGGTCGTTAGTATAATATAAAATAAAATAAATACAGGTAATTTGACAATATGGTGGCATTTAAATTGGTAACGAAAAATAATTGAAAACAATATAAAACTATAAAAACAACTATCACAGACTAATTCCCGCCTTAATTTAAATTTAACAGCCCATGGTAAATTGTGTTGAAACCTAATAAATCAGTTTGTCTGTTGCAAGCATGATTTTCCAGATATATACATTTTTTCTTTGAACCTTCTGCGTCTCATATTTTCTTCCCTGCACATAATTTTCGGTTCTAACAGATTAAATTTATGTCCCATTTCGTTTGCATGCTGTGAGAGCCCAGTGCCATTTCTATTTGAGTTTCTACAATCTAAGTCGTGTTGGTACATTCGTTTTTTCAGCTTTTGAATAGTCTCCCCAACGTACGTAGTCTTGCATGGGAATTAGTCTGTGATAGTTGTTTTATAGTTTATATTTGTTTTCAATTTATTTTTCGTTACCAATTTAAATGCCACCATATGTCAAATTACCTGTATTTATTTTATTTTATATAGGTACTAACGACCTGTGATAGAATGTTTTATAGAATTTTAATAGTTTTAAATTTTCTTATTAAGAGCTATCTAGTCACCTCACCTTTTTTCAAATTAATCCGTCCGACCATGTGGGTCGAAATTCAAACATGTTTAATTTATTTTATTTCTTTTTTAATATTATGTTTAACTTCTTTTAAAAAAACCAGATTAAGGTAGGTGAACAGCGTTCAAAATTAAATTAATAAAAAATTGCTAATTTGTCTGTAACTTGCAGATCCTGATGATGAATATACATTATTCGAAAGCTCGATCAAAATCTATTTAATTTTTCCGTCAAGACCATACTCCTGATACAAAAAACGATAAAAAAAACTTAGAAAATTTTTCGAAAAAAAGAACTTAAAAATTTTTCGAAAAAAAAAAAAAAAAAAGGAAAACCCGGAAAATTTTTCGAAAAAAACTTTGAAAATTTTTGAAAAAAAAAAAAAAAAAATTTTTTTTCGGACAAAAAAAACTTAGAACATTTTTCAAAAAAAAGAACTTACAAAATTTTTCGAAAAAAGAACTTAGAAAATTGTTCGAAAAAAAAAAAAGCCCGAAAAATTTTTCGAAAAAAACTAACTTGAAAAATTCTCTTTTATACTTTCCCTCCTACTACATCCCCTTCCTTTATACTTTCGTTCCCTTATACTTCCCCTCCATTATACTTCCCCCTCTGTTATACTTTCCCCTTCCTTATACTTTCCCTCCGTTATACTTCCCCGTTCGTTATACTTCCCCTCCCATATTATACTTCCTACTCCGTTATACTTCCCCTCCCATATTATACTTCCTACTCCGTTATACTTCCCCCTGCGTTATACTTCCCCTCCCACATACTTCCCACTCCGTTATACTTCTCCTCCCATATACTTCCCCTCCTATATAGATACTTCTCTTTAAGGAAGTTCCCGTCGGGGCCAGCTCGAGACTAGTATTTTTTTAGTAGGGAGAAATTTCGTACTTCTACCCTTTACGAGAGGCACATCCCTAGGCCAAAGAGCCCATTATTTCTACCTTGACACTTAAAAAAATTTTCGAAAAAAAGAACTTAGAAAATTTGTCAAAAAAAAACCGGAAAATTTTTCGAAAAAAAAACTTTTAAAAATTTTTGAAAAAACAAACTTGGAAAATTCTCCTTTATACTTTCCCTTTATACATCCCCTTCCGTTACACTTTCGTTCCCTTATACTTCCCCCTCCGTTATACTTCAACCTCTGTTATACTACCGCACTTAAACTTCCCCTCCCATATACTTCCCCTCTTATACTTCCCCCTCCGTATACTTCCCCTCCCATATACTTCCCACTCCGTTATACTTCCCCTCCCATATACTTCCCCCTCCGATATACTTCCCCGCCTATATAGATACTTCTCTTTAAGGAAGTTTTCGTTGGAAGCTCTTCAAACCAGTACTTTTGCTTGATATCACTTTAGCACCGACCGTTTGGGAAGAACGAGCGTTTGGGCCGTCGATTTGGAGGTTCGTACCCATTGATCGCTCCCATCCATGGGCTGTTCGCGGTGAACCTCCGATTGTTCGGCGCAATGTGGACGCGGCTTTAGATCAGCTGGGTGCAATAGATGTGGTCATGATATCATAATATTTAGATGTTATCGGAAGAAATTAAGTGATTTTTGACATTTTATTAGGTTTTTCTTGCGATTTTGGAATATTGAAAGTAGATATAGATCAGCTGATGCAATAGATTTGAAATGTACTCACTTGAACTTCTTTGGAGAAGCAGTTGTTAGTAAAGATGTTGACAAGGCTGAAATTTCGGACGGTATCGAATTCGAAAACGAGCTCAAAATAATTTTTCGGGAACGAACTGTTTTTTCCATCCGACCCAACCGTTTCCTGCAAAAGAAGCACAGTAAAAATTAAAAAAAAAAATTATTGGGGTGGAAAAAGTACGATTTTATGCACGGCGGAATGACAAATGGTGCATGAAACGCAACTTTGAAAGTTGAAAGTTTATTTTCAAATGGGAGAGTGGGCCCTCAACGGTCCTGCGGAAAGTTTAATAAATAAAACAAATGACAAGTTGACTGTTTTCCGATTACCCTTGGGGGTGAATGTCCGGCTGGTAACCAACCGGGCCAAATATTTCATCAACGACCCAAAATATATCTAACTGGGCCAACGACTTGACAACTATCGTGCCCAACTCGGCCAACCTCTCGAAAGCCATAGTTACTAATTCGGCCAAAAACTGGTGCCCAAGTCGGCCAAAATTAATACCTTCGATTTTGTAGTAGGATAACAATAAAAAATCAAAATTAAAAATTTACTTCATATTTTATTGATCCTACAGTTGTATCGTTTTTATATTCGACAGTCAACCCGAACCTCTGAATTGCACGCCACCAAGCTTGAGTTAAATGAAACCTGCATCCCACTTGTCGGGCACACGGCCATGCCTTTTTTTAAGGCATTTTTGACCAAAATTGCATTTTTAAGGCATTTTCGACCAAAATTGCCTTTCATTAAAAGCATTTTTCACAGTTTTTGTCTGAAAAACAACAGATTTATGGCATTTTTGACCAAAAATTGCCTTTTTTTAAGGCATTTTTGACCAAAATTACCTATTTTAAGGCATTTTTGACCAAAATTACCTATTTAAGGCATTTTTGACCAAAATTACCTTTTTTAAGGCATTTTCGACCAAAATTGCCTTTCATTAAAAGCATTTTTCACAGTTTTTGTCTGAAAAACAACAGATTTATGGCATTTTTGACCAAAAATTGCCTTTTTTTAAGGCATTTTTGACCAAAATTACCTTTTTTAAGGCATTTTCGAACAAAATTGCCTTTCATTAAAAGCATTTTTCACAGTTTTTGTCTGAAAAACAACAGATTTATGGCATTTTTGACCAAAAATTGCCTTTTTTTAAGGCATTTTTAAGGCATTTCGACCAAAATTGCCTTTCATTAAAAGCATTTTTCACAGTTTTTGTCTGAAAAACAACAGATTTATGGCATTTTTGACCAAAAATTGCCTTTTTTTTAAGGCATTTTCGGGTGCCTACAACTCATCCGAAAGTATTCTCATCCGAATGTCAACTCATCCGAAAAATAATAGAAATAGAAAAAATATAAACAGACAACTCATCCGAAAGTATTCTCATCCGAAAAAGGGGCGTGGCCGTTTCGGATGAGTTGACATTCGGATGAGAATACATTCGGATGAGAATACATTCGGATGAGTTGTTTGTTTATATTTAAAAAAAATATAATACTTTAATAAAATAGAAAACAGTGAACACAACTCATCCGAAAGTATTCTCATCCGAATGTCAACTCATCCGAAAAACTAACGTACAAAAATTGCTGCGTCGTAGAAATGAGGCAGCGTTCCACCCAGCAAGTTTTAAACTCCTTTTTGGGCGTACCGAGCACATTATCCATCCCAGGGCAGCCTACAGGGTGAGCAAATCCTCGCGAGAGGGAAAAAATCAACCCCCTTGTGTCATAAAACGAGCTGATCCTCGCGAGAAAAAAAAAATTAACCCCCTTTGTCATAAAACGAGCACATCCTCGCGAAAGGAAAAAATTAACCCCCTTTTGCCATAAAACGAGCACATCCTCGCGAGAGGAAAAAAATTAACCCCCTTGTGTCACAAAACGAGCTGATCCTCGCCCTACAGGGTGAGCAAATCCTCGCGAGAGGAAAAAATCAACCCCTTGTGTCATAAAACGAGCTGATCCTCGCGAAAGGAAAAAAATTAACCCCCTTTTGTCATAAAACGAGCACATCCTCGCGAAAGGAAAAAAATTAACCCCTTTGCCATAAAACGAGCACATCCTCGCGAGAGGAAAAAAATTAACCCCCTTTTGCCATAAAACGAGCACATCCTCGCGAAAGGAAAAAATTAACCCCCTTTGCCATAAAACGAGCACATCCTCGCGAGAGGAAAAAAATTACCCCCTTGTGTCACAAAACGAGCTGATCCTCGCGAGAAAAAAAAAATTAACCCCCTTTTGTCATAAAACGAGCACATCCTCGCGAAAGGAAAAAATTAACCCCCTTTTGCCATAAAACGAGCACATCCTCGCGAGAGGAAAAAAATTAACCCCCTTGTGTCACAAAACGAGCTGATCCTCGCCTACAGGGTGAGCAAATCCTCGCGAGAGGAAAAAAATCAACCCCCTTGTGTCATAAAACGAGCTGATCCTCGCGAGAAAAAAAAAAAATTAACCCCCTTTTGTCATAAAACGAGCACATCCTCGCGAAAGGAAAAAAATTAACCCCCTTTTGCCATAAAACGAGCACATCCTCGCGAGAGGAAAAAAATTAACCCCCTTTTGCCATAAAACGAGCTGATCCTCGCAAAAATAAACAAACAAACCGACCGTGACTTGCGGGGGTCGAACGCTGCCTCATTTCTACGACGCAGCAATTTTTGTACGTTAATTTTCGGATGAGTTGACATTCGGATGAGAATACTTTCGGATGAGTTGTTGTTTATATTTTTTCTATTTTTATTATTTTCGGATGAGTCGACATTCGGATGAGAATACTTTCGGATGAGTTGTGTGCCCCCGGCATTTTCGACCAAAATTGCAAAATTGCATTCCCGAATGTCCAACATTTTTGCTGTAAGTTAAAAATTAGTTCTCACGTCATCCGTTTGAAGTGACTGAGGGAGCAATCTTGTAAAATTCACATAGAAAATAGGGTAAAAAATGACCTCATTTTGAGTGTTTTAGCGAAATTGAAACTTCGCATCTCGTTACCGAGGGCAAAACGTTTCCCATTAAGGGAGAAAAAGAAGCGACGCTAGATTTTAAACCATCGTTATCCATTAACCCAGTTTGAGGCCAATAAACATCGATACGATCAATCAACGCCAATTGCAATAAATCGTGGGAGCGAACGCGAAAGCCGCAGCCCTCATCCGCGAATGATAAATCGCGTTGATACGTTTGCCTTGTGTGTGGAATGAACCATTGTCCGAATAATACACTTTCCCCGGGAGATTTGACAGTTTCGTAAAGCCAACAAATTGATCGATCTACCCCACACCGTTTTCACGACGGTAATTAAAGTTCGATTAAAGTTCATAAATTGAAATCTTCTTTATCTTAATGATACTTTTCCTTTAAATATTTCACCCGGGCACGTTCGTCGCGGGAGCTTTTCTTTGATAAAGCGAATTATTTACGACTCACGCGCCCTATTAATTCTCGAATGCAGATGTATCTGGAGGAAAATGTGCTTTTCGAGTTTATCATTTTGTGTGAATTTACATTTTTCGGTGGAGGGTTAAATAATGTGGAGCCGTTCCGTGAAAATAATGGCGGAACGTAAAAACAAGACCTTGGCCGAGATGATCAAAATCGCGTGCCGTAAATAAAAAGTGCAAAAATTTACAGTTACAAAAATCCACTCATTGTAAAGGTCATTTAAAGGCGTCAAATTGACGCAGCAATCCGACGGACAGGGTCCTAGGAAAAATGGCGAGAAAAAAATTAACCCCTTGTGTCATAAAACGAGCTGATCCCATCTACCTGATAAAAAATGTCGCCGATGGACGTATCTAACTGGGCCATTGTATCAAAATCGTAAGTATCTAACTGGGCCAATGAACACTAAAATGATTGTATCCAACTGGGCCAATACTAGATTATCACAAATGCGAGGAGAATTGGTCGTTTTTACTACTGCAACAAACTAACCATGTTTTAGATGGTACTTTCCAGTTCGTACTTTAAACAGTGTCTCAAGACACACGGATTTATCGGAAATAATTACATTCCACTCGTTTTTTGTTTAATTAACAGTAAACGAGAAGAGGCTTATAAGTTAAAAAAGGCAATTTTGGTCAAAAATGCCTTAAAAAAGTCAATTTTTGGTCAAAAATGCCATAAATCTGTTGTTTTTAAGACAAAAACTGTGTAAAATGCTTTTAATGAAAGACAATTTTGGTCGAAAATGCCTTAAAAAAGGTAACTTTGGTCAAAAATGCCATAAATCTGATGTTTTTCAGACAAAAACTGTGAAAAATGCTTTTAATGAAATGCAATTTTCGTCGAAAATGCCTTAAAAATGCAATTTTGGTTTAAAAAAAATGCCTTAAAAAAAGGCGATTTTTGGTCAAAAATGCCATAAATCTGTTGTTTTAAGACAAAAACTGTGAAAAATGCTTTTAATGAAAGGCAATTTTGGTCGAAAATGCCTTAAAAAAGGTAATTTTGGTCAAAAATGCCTTAAATAGGTAATTTTGGTCAAAAATGCCTTTAAAAAAGTCAATTTTTGGTCAAAAATGCCATAAATCTGATGTTTTTCAGACAAAAACTGTGAAAAATGCTTTTAATGAAATGCAATTTTGGTCGAAAATGCCTTAAAAATGCAATTTTGGTTAAAAAAAATGCTTTAAAAAAAAGGCGATTTTTGGTCAAAAATGCCATAAATCTGTTGTTTTAAAGACGAAAACTGTGAAAAATGCTTTTAATGAAAGGCAATTTTGGTCGAAAATGCCTTAAAAAAGGTAATTTTGGTCAAAAATGCCTTAAAATAGGTAATTTTGGTCAAAAATGCCTTAAAATAGGTAATTTTGGTCAAAAATGCCTTTACAAAAGTCACTTTTTGGTCAAAAATGCCATAAATCTGTTGTTTTTCAGACAAAAACTGTGAAATATGCGTTTAATGAAAGGCAATTTTGGTCGAAAATGCCTTAAAAATGCAATTTTGGTCAAAAATGCCTTAAAAAAAGGCATGGCCGTGTGCCCGACAAGTGGATGCAGGTTTCATTTAACTCAAGCTTGGTGGCGTGCAATTCAGAGGTTCGGGTTGACAGTCGAATATAAAAACGATACAACTGTAGGATCAATAAAATATGAAGTAAATTTTTAATTTTGATTTTTTTATTGTTATCCTACTACAAAATCGACGGTATTAATTTTGGCCGACTTGGGCACCAGTTTTTGGCCGAATTAGTAACTATGGCTTTCGAGTGGTTGGCCGAGTTGGGCACGATAGTTGTCAAGTCGTTGGCCCAGTTAGATATATTTTGGGTCGTTGATGAAAATATTTGGCCCGGTTGGTTACCAGCCGATAACTTTATTTTCAATTACATTAGCCCAAAGCCCAAACTAAAGATTTTTTATGTCGAAATGCAGAATATTTTTTATGTGCAACTGCTTTGGGGTGAAAAGCGTTATGTTGAACGGTGTTCTCTCTACATAACGCACAAAAACGGGGTTTCTTAGGCCATAAAATCGGGAAAAATAGGCAAGAAAACTAATGAATTTTACCTTTTCCGAGACCGACGTCCATTTTAAAATTGTCTCCTCCGTAAGTGCCATCGACGAGTCGGCCAAGACCGTTGACCAAAATCGCACCTTCTTCTTCACCATCGAAAGAGACGTCGCTCAAATCCTGCCCCGGCTCCCAGCTTTCGTCTTTCGGTAAACTATAGCTTATCACGCCATCTACAAAAAAAAAATCCTTACATTTATTTTTCATGTAATAAAAGGAAGTAAGGGATTTTATTATATAAGTTGGTAGTTTGTGTCCTGAACCACGTGCCCCTGTCAGCCTCGGCCACTAAATCCAGTAAGCCTCCCACCCCCAAGACTGTAATTACAGCGGAGAACACAATAAAACCTCGGGAACCCCACCTCTTTTCTTGAAGCTCTTAGTACCTATTAAGAACAATAACCCAAGAGGGCAAGTGCACAAGTTTTACTGCTTAAATTCCCCTTTTAACTCCTTGTCTTTAAAAAAAAAAAACCTTTTTAATTAAACAATTTTGACATCCTTTTTCTCGAGAAAACGAATGGAGTGGCAAAAAGGGGATCGTTGAATATACAACAGGTCTTAAAACTTAGTGGGTCGAAAAATTCGACTTTTTATTTAGACCCTTTTATCTAAAAAGGAAAAAAAAAAAAAAAACATTTTAATAAATATTTTTAGAAAAAAATAAGGGAGGAGTTTCGTACAGTTCATCGATTTGAGTCCGGGGTCGGAGTCGGAATGGGAGCTAATCATTTGAATCAATATCACCGGGTAGAACAGGCTAATTATAAAATCAACTTCAGTTTTTAATCTCTTTTTTTTTTCGTCCTCAAAAATTCATTAAAAAGAGCTCATGGTGTTATATAGGGGAAAATATCGTTTATCACCGTATTTAATTTTTATTTAGATCTTCATAATAGATTTGAAGCCCTATCTAAATTGTGATCTTTAAATAATTTTTTAAAACATTTTTTTTTCATTTAGGCTAATATTTTAAATAAATAACGGAAGTAATGAGATGAGGAGACCGATAAAGGAACAATCGGATCAGCTGGGTGCAATAGTTTTGGTCTAATACAATAATTTGGACTTAAAAAGTCGGATTTTTAAGGTTTTTCCTCGGCATGTTGCCAGGATGATGAGAAAGATTTAGAGTAGATAGATTTCGGGGTGCAATTGATTTGATTTTAAAATTTTATTAGAAGAAATTAGGTGATTTTTGACATTTTTTAAGGCGTTTTTTTCCTCAAGTGCGATGTTGAAAGAATAGCTAAGAAATATTGAGGGGGAAGTATAATGGGGGGGAAGTATAAGAGAGGGGGAAGTTAACGGAGGGGAAGTATGAGGGAGGGGAAGTGTAAGGGAGTTGGAAGTATAAAGGAGGAAAAGTATATTCCCGATATGTGGCCATTTTCCACAGTTTTTTGTCCAAGAAACACCCTTTTTTCATAATATGAGGCCATTTTCCACAGTTTAAAACACCCTTTTTTCCTGATATGTGGCCATTTTCCACAGTTTTTTTTTGGCAAAGAAATATACTTTTTTCCTGTTATGCGTCCATTTTCCAAAGTTTTTTTTTGGCCAAAAACACCATTTTTTTCCTGATTTTTGGCCATTTTCCACAGTTTTTTGGGGTAAGAAACACCTTTTTTTCTGATATGTGGCCATTTTCCACAGTTTTTGGCGAAAAAACACCCGTTTTTCCTGAAATGTGGGCATTATCAACAGTTTTTTTGGCAAAGAACACCCTTTTTTCCTGATATGTGGCCATTTTCCACAGTTTTTTTTTTGGCAAAGAAATATACTTTTTTCCTGTTATGTGTCCATTTTCCAAAGTTTTTTTGGGCCAAAAACACCCTTTTTTCCTGATTTTTGGCCATTTTCCACAGTTGTTTGGGCTAAGAAACACCTTTTTTTCCTGATATGTGGCCATTTTCTTTTTTTTGCCAAGAAACACCCTTTTTTTCTGATATGTGGCCAATTTCCACAGTTTTTGGCGAAAAGACACCCGTTTTTCCTGAAATGTGGGCATTTTCTACAGTTTTTTTAGGCCAAGAAACACTCTTTTTCCTTGTTATGTGGACATTTTCCACAGTTTTTTTAGGCCAAGAAACACCCTTTTTCCCTGTTATGTGGACATTTTCCACAGTTTTTTTGGCGAAGTAACACTCTTTTTTCCCTGATATGTGACCATTTTCCACACTTTTTGGCAAAGAAACACCCTTTTTTCCTGATATGTGGCCATTTTCCACAGTTTTTTTTTGGCAAAGAAATATACTTTTTTCCTGTTATGTGTCCATTTTCCAAAGTTTTTTTTGGCTAAAAACACCCTTTTTTCCTGATTTTTGGCCATTTTCCACAGTTTTTTGGGCTAAGAAACACCTTTTTTTTCCTGATATGTGGCAATTTTTCCTTTTTTTTTTTTTTTTTTTGGCCAAGAAACACCCTTTTTTTCAGATATGTGGCCATTTTCCACACTTTTTGGCGAAGAAACACCCTTTTTTTTCCTGTTTTGTGGCCATTTTCCACAGTTTTTTTTTGGCAAAGAAACATACTTTTTTCCCTGTTATGTGGACATTTTCCACACTTTTTGGCAAAGAAACACCCTTTTTTCCTGTTTTGTGGCCATTTTCCGCAGTTTTTTTTGGCGAAGTAACATCCTTTTTTTCCCTGATATGTGGCCATTTTCCACACTTTTTGGCAAAGAAACACCCTTTTTTTTCCTGTTTTGTGGCCATTTTCCACAGTTTTTTTTTGAAAAATTTTCCAAGTACTGTATCAAGGTAGAATTAATTGGATTTTTTACGAACCTCTCTCAACAGGTGAAAGTATGAAATTTTTACGGTTACTTGAAAAAAAAAAAAGAAAAAAAGATTCAGTTGGTAGGACTGCTATGACGTCAAGCGGTTGTACAAAATAAGCCATTCAAAATTGCTTACAAAAATTTTTAAACAACCAGTAATGAAAGAAACGAAGCGTATTAACTTTTTTTCGGGTTCACATTTCACTTTGTTTATTTATGTATATTTTTTGTTTGGATAAACTTATCAGTGGGAAAAAAAATATATTTATAATTTGAACGTACAAAGGACTTTGTTGGGAGGAAGGGGTCGCATATAAATCCTTTTTGGTCTGTTATCACGTAATATCACTTTTACGTGATCCGGACCCATAAATCACTCAACATTTTATTTCGCAAAAAAAATATATCTTTTATCTAGGTATTTTTTTTATTTTCAAACAAAAGTAACAAACAAAAAAGTACTAGTCTGGAGCTGGCCCCGACGGGAACTTCCTTAAAGAGAAGTATCTATATAGGAGGGGGAAGTATATGGGAGGAGAAGTATAACGGAGTGGGAAGTATGTGGGAGGGGAAGTATAACGGAGGGGGAAGTATAATATGGGAGGGGAAGTATAACGGAGGGGGAAGTATAACGGAGGGGAAAGTATAAGGAAGGGGAAAGTATAACAGAGGGTGAAGTATAATGGAGGGGGAAGTATAAGGGAACCAAAGTATAAAGGAAGGGGATGTAGTAGGGAGGGAAAGTATAAAGGAGAATTTCCAAGTTAGTTTTTTCGAAAAATTTTTCGGGATTTTTTTTTTTTTTTCGAAAAATTTTCTAAGTTCTTTTTTTTGAAAAATGTTCTAAGTTTTTTTTGTCCGAAAATTTTTTTTTTTTTTTTCAAAAAATTTTCAAAGTTTTTTTTCGAAAAATTTTCCGGGTTTTCCTTTTTTTTCTATTTTTTTTTTTTTTCGAAAAATTTTTTAAGTTCTTTTTTCGAAAAATTTTCTAAGTTTTTTTTGTAAAAAAAAATTTTTTTTTACGAAAAATTTTCCGGGTTTTTTTCTTTTTTTTTTTTTTTTTTTTTTTTTTTTTGAAAAATTTTTAAGTTCTTTTTTTCGAAAAATTTTCTAAGTGTCGAGGTAGAAATAATGGGCTCTTTGGCCTAGGGATATGCCTCTCGTAAAGGGTAGAAGTACGAATTTCTCCCTACTAATAAAATAGTAATTAAAAAGTGGCAATTTTTTTGCACCAAAAATTCTTAAAAAATATAAGGAGTAATTGGTGAAAATTTGGTGAAAATCGGATTAACGGTTCGGCCGCAGCGAATTTTTTAAAATTTCAAACAGACATATCTCCGCCATTTTTTCGAAATTCAAAAATCCCCCTCGTTACATTCTTCTTCACCGGCTAAAGAAATTTGTGTAAAAATTTGGTGAAAATCGGATGAAAACTGTGGCCGTAAAGTGTTCCGGAAAAAAATGCTACGGACGGCCGGCCGGCACCACAGACAAAGTTGAGATCGGTTAAGATCAATATTCGATTTGACCCTCCGGGGTCTGGAAGACCCTTCCCCAAAAACCCGACGTCGAGGGTATCGCAATAACTTCTTTAAGGAAGTTAAAAATTTTTTTTTCTTTCTTTTTTTAAAATCATTATAAGGGAGT
The DNA here is from genome assembly GCA_014119065.1 of Orius insidiosus. Classification (NCBI taxonomy): domain Eukaryota; kingdom Metazoa; phylum Arthropoda; class Insecta; order Hemiptera; family Anthocoridae; genus Orius; species Orius insidiosus. Next base: position 66,889 of record JACGAQ010000391.1, on the reverse strand, counting down.
GAAATGAACCTGAATTCCTCACCGGAAGAGAAGACAGGATTTATAAGTATCGAGATTTTTTTTTTTCAAGGAGGGGTTGGAATTAAAGATGGGATGTTTGCTTTATTATTGCCCGGAATTAATCTGTGTGTATTCGGAAGGTTGAAGAGGGTTATAATCCGGATCGACTTTCGGCTCCCCTTTCGTCTTTTCCTATTAAAATATTTAAATTTCTTTTTTTTCCTTAAGATTTTAACTTCCTTAAAGAAGTTATTGCGATACCCTCGACGTCGGGTTTTTGGGGAAGGGTCTTCCAGCCCCCGGAGGGTCAAATCGAATATTGATCTTTACCGATCTCAACTTTGTCTGTGGTGCCGGCCGGCCGTCCGGCCGTCCGGCCGTCCGTAGCATTTTTTTCCGGAACACTTTACGGCCACAGTTTTCATCCGATTTTCACCAAATTTTTACACAAATTTCTTTAGCCGGTGAAGAAGAATGTAACGAGGGGGATTTTGAATTTCGAAAAAATGGCGGAGATATGTCTGATTGAAATTTTAAAAAATTCGCTGCGGCCGAACCGTTAATCCGATTTTCACCAAATTTTCACCAATTACTCCTTATATTTTTAAGAATTTTTGGTGCAAAAAAATTGCCACTTTTTAATTACTATTTTTATTAGTAGGGAGAAATTTCGTACTTCTACCCTTTACGAGAGGCACATCCCTAGGCCAAAGAGCCCATTATTTCTACCTCGACACTTAGAAAATTTTTCGAAAAAAAGAACTTAAAAATTTTTCAAAAAAAATAAAAAAAAAAAAAGAAAAAAAGAAAAAAAAGGAAAACCCGGAAAATTTTTCGAAAAAAACTTTGAAAATTTTTTGAAAAAAAAAAAATTTTTTCGGACAAAAAAAACTTAGAACATTTTTTCAAAAAAAAAAAAACTTAGAAAATTTTTCGGAAAAAAAAAAAAAGCCGAAAAAATTTTTCGAAAAAACTAACTTGGAAAATTCTCCTTTATACTTTCCCTCCCTACTACATCCCCTTCCTTTATACTTTCGTTCCCTTATACTTCCCCCTCCATTATACTTCACCCTCTGTTATACTTTCCCCTTCCTTATACTTTCCCCTCCGTTATACTTCCCCCTCCGTTATACTTCCCCCTCCGTTATACTTCCCCTCCCATATTATACTTCCTACTCCGTTATACTTCCCCTCCGTTATACTTCCCCCTCCGTTATACTTCCCATCCCACATACTTCCCACTCCGTTATACTTCTCCTCCCATATACTTCCCCCTCCTATATAGATACTTCTCTTTAAGGAAGTTCCCGTCGGGGCCAGCTCCAGACTAGTACTTTTTTTTGTTTTTTATCTTCAAGGATCGATTTATCAAACGTGTAGTTACAATCACGCCTCCCCTCTTTAAATTACGTTCGAGAGGAAAAACAACCTCTTGAAAAAGGAAAAAAAAAAATGTTGAAATAAAAATGTGAAGAGTGTACAACTGTCGACATAATGCGTTTCGCTACAATGGATTTGACTATAAAATAGCAGAAATCGCGAGGTACCGTTCACCATAAAAAAAAACTGCAACTCAGCATCAAATGGCTGTCAAATGGCGTCCGATTCGCAAAGTTTTTACCCGATTTTCAGGGGTTTTTCGTAGCTTTTGGGCCAATGAAATGGAAGTGTATACGTGTCGGCATGAAGCGATTCGCCATAATAGCAGAAATCGCGAGTTACCGTTCTCCATATAAATCTCCAACTGAACATAAAGAAAATGTTTATCATGATGCATTTGAGGCGCTCCGGGTACGAAGGGCGAACTCAACATCGGACAATTTTTTTTTTCATTTTCAGATTCTAGACCCCTTGGTGAATACACCCATATAATTTTTATGTAGAGTTCGCCCTTTTTTCCCCTTTAAATACGTAAACACCGATGTGCGGCAAAGCTATAACTGCGATATCCGAGCGGGTACGAAGGGCGAACTCCACATCCTAGTCCACAACCCCCCACTCATTTTCCCATTCCAGGGCATGACTTTTCTGTTGAGTTCGCCCGTAACATAAAACTTTAAAATGCGAATATCTCGAAACTACGTTTTGTTGAGTTCGCCCTTCGTACCCGGAGCGCCTCATTTGAACATAATACATCTCAACATGAAGAGATTTAACACTTGTCGTTTGGACATAAAATTTGTCGTTTAAACATAACGCAGATAAACATAAAGGAAAATTTCATTTTAAAAAACTTTTCGTTTCGCCATAAGACTTTCTGTCGTTTGGTCATAATACATCTCACCATAAACTAGGGACAGCGAAAGTGCAATCCTATTTTCGCCGTTTAAAACGCGATTATGGCGAAAGGACGAAAACCTTAAATCTTGACAGTTCACCATAATGCTATTCGCACATCCTCGCGAAAGAAAAAAAATCAATCCCATTTTGTCATAAAACGAGCTGATCCCATTAGCCGCCTGCTTGCTTTTCCTAGTTTATGGAGAAATGCTTTATGTTGAATTGCATTATGGTGAACAATTAAGTTTTTTGTCGTTTCGCCATAATCGCGTGAAAGTAGGCTTGCTCTTTGGCTGTCCCTAGTTTATAGTGTGATGTATTATGCCCAAACGACAGAAACAGTTTTATGGCGAAACAACAAGTTTAAAGAGAGGCTTTTATGGTGAGAAGCGCTATGGTGACTTGCCCTTTTTCTTATGTCGACTTGCATTTATTGAAAAAGTCGTTTATGGCGAAACTGTTTATGTTGAAATGCATTATTCTCAAATTTAAAACTTTTGAGAGCTTTATTGCATTATACCGAAACGCATTGTAGTGAACTATAGATTTCATGTTTTTCGTTAAAATGCGTTATGTTAAACGCTCTCCCATTTAAATTCTAGAAAGGGAAAAAAAATTGAAACAATAAAATAACGGTCGTTTAGGAGGAAAAGGAGGAAAAAATACAAGGCTGTGATCAATGAGTCGGCTTAGAATGAACAAATGATTTATGATTGGTTCAATAAGGAAAGGCTCCCCACCTCCTTCCCTTTTCCTAACCGGAGGTATTATAGATGAGTTTATAAATCGTTCTGGGCTCCCACTGGCACCGAATTGGGTCATTGAGGGAAAACCGTAATCCAGAAATTGAACATGTACCTCATTCAACAACGCGATCCATCACCTTTTTTTTTCAATTTTTCTCAAGTCTGGATAAAATAATTAATGGTCATTTTTTGGTCAATTTATTTGTCAACTCATTGTTAACGTCATTATAACCTCAAAAACTTGATTTTTACTCTGCCAGTATAGAGAAGGTTACATTGTAGGTTACATTGTTTATTTTGAGAAAAAAAGACTGGCAGCACTGATTCCTGGTTAACCTGGTAGGTTATTTTTGAGCTGAAAAGTCGTTAGATCGTCCACTAAACAATCGTTAAATCGTAAGCTATCCATCGCCTTTTTTTCCATTTTTCTCAAGTTTGGATAAACAATTAATGGTCATTTTTTGGTCAATTTATTTGTCAACCCATTGTTAACGTCATTATAACCTCAAAACTGTTTTTACTCTGCCGGTATAGAGAAGGTTACATTGTAGGTTACATTGTTTATTTTGAGAAAAAAGACAGGCAGCACTGATTCCTGGTTATCCTGGTAGGTTATTCTCGAGCTGAAAAGTCGTTAGATCGTCCACTAAACAATCGTTAAGTCGTAAGCTATCCATCACCTTTTTTCCCCAATTTTTCTCAAGTCTGGATAAAATAATTAATGGTCATTTTTTGGTCAATTTATTTGTCAACCCATTGTTAACGTCATTATAACCTCAAAAACTTGTTTTCACTCTGCCTGTATAGAGAAGGTTACATTGTACGTTACATTGTTTATTTTGAGAAAAAAATACAGGAAGCACCGATTCCTGGTTATCTTGGTAGGTTATTCTTGAGCTGAAAAGTCTGGATAAATAATTAATGGTCATTTTTGGTCAATTTATTTGTCAACCCATTGTTAACGTCATTATAACCTCAAAAACTTGTTTTTATTCTACCTGTATAGAGAAGGTTACATTGTTTATTTTGAGAAAAAAGACAGGCAGCACTGATTCCTGGTTATCCTGGTAGGTTATTCTTGAGCTGAAAAGTCGTTAGATCGTCCACTAAACAATCGTTTTTTTCTTCAATTTTTCTCAAGTCTGGATAAAACAATATTAATGGTCAATTTATTTGTCAACCCATTGTTAACGTCATTATAACCTCAAAGTACTGGTCTGCAGCTGGCCCCGACGGGAACTTCCTTAAAGAGAAGTATCTATATAGGAGGGGGAAGTATATGGGAGGAGAAGTATAACGGAGTGGGAAGTATGTGGGAGGGGAAGTAACGGAGGGGGAAGTATAACGGAGTAGGAAGTATAATATGGGAGGGGAAGTATAACGGAGGGGGAAGTATAACGGAGGGGAAAGTATAAGGAAGGGTGTATAACAGAGGGTGAAATATAATGGAGGGGGAAGTATAAGGGAACGAAAGTATAAAGGAAGGGGATGCAGTAGGGAGGGAAAGTATAAAGGAGAATTTTCCAAGTTAGTTTTTTCGAAAAATTTTTCGGGCTTTTTTTTTTCGAAAAATTTTCCGGGTTTTCCTTTTTTTTTTCCATTTTTTTTTTTTCGAAAAATTTCTAAGTTCTTTTTTTCGAAAAATTTTCCAAGTTTTTTTTTGTAAAAAAAAAAAATTTTTTTTCGAAAAATTTTCCGGGTTTTTCTTTCTTTTTGTTTTCTTTTTTTTGAAAAATTTTCTAAGTTCTTTTTTTGAAAAATTTTCTAAGTGTCAAGGTAGAAATAATGGGCTCTTTGGCCTAGGGATGTGCCTCTCGTAAAGGGTAGAAGTACGAAATTTCTCCCTACTAATAAAAATAGTAATTAAAAAGTGGCAATTTTTTTGCACCAAAAATTCTTAAAAAATATAAGGAGTAATTGGTGAAAATTTGGTGAAAATCGGATTAACGGTTCGGCCGCAGCGAATTTTTTAAAATTTCAAACAGACATATCTCCGCCATTTTTTCGAAATTCAAAAATCGCCCTCGTCATATTCTTCTTCACCGGCTAAAGAAATTTGTGTAAAAATTTGGTGAAAATCGGATAAAAACTGTGTTCCGGAAAAAAATGCTACGGAGTGCCGGACGGCCGGCCGGAACCACAGACAAAGTTGAGATCGGTAAAGATCAATATTCGATTTTACCCTCCGGACCCCGGAAGACCCCTCCCCAAAAACCCGACATGGAGGGTATCACAATAACTTCTATAAGGAAGTTAAAACTTGTTTTTATTCTGCCTGTATAGAGAAGGTTACATTGTTTATTTTGAGAAAAAAGACTGGCAGCACTGATTCCTGCTTATCCTGGTAGGTTATTCTTGAGCTGAAAAGTCGTTAGATCGTCCACTAAACAATCGTTTTTTTCTTCAATTTTTCTCAAGTCTGGATAAAATAATTAACGGTCATTTTTCGGTCAATTTATTAGTCATCCCCAAAATAATAAAATACGTCATTATCAGCTCCAAAAAATTTGTTTGCACTCTGCCTGTATAGAGAAGGTTATTGGAGGTACTTTGTTTATATTGAGAAAATAGGCAGCACTGACTCCTGGTTATCGTGGTAGGTTAAATCTTGAGCTAATAGGGATGGGACATCGAAACAAAAATTTCGATATTGGTATCGGAACCAATATCGGAAGGAAATATCGGAAGGAAATATCGATGGCGATATTATATCTGGCTTGAAATATCGATTTATCGATATTTGTAAAAAAAAATTTATCTTCTACTTCTCTCGTTTTCTTGACTAAAGGCGTGAAGATAAATCCACATCCAGTTTCCAAATATAAAAAAAAATTGATAAGAGTATGATGAAACAGTTAGGAGACGGTACCGGTAACCGGCGGGTACCAACTATCGTTATCAATGCTGCCAACATAATTACAGTTTCCAAACAATCCAAACACAAGAGAAAGGATTACGTTCAATTTCATTTACTATCTTTTAATATCAATTTTTTTTCCTTCTTTAAATTTTAAATAGAAATTAGAAAATATCGACTATCGTGCCTCTAATATCGATATTATAAAATATCGGAAGGTACAATATCGGTTATCGGAAGGAAAATATCGATATTCCGATAATATTGACTATCGATACCCATCCATATGAGCTAAAAAGCCGTTAGATCGTCCACTAAACAGTCGTTAAATCATAAGCTAGAAAATGGTCGTTATATCTAAAGGAAAAATAATTTAAACTTTTGTGCTATTCTCCCTTATGAATAATATTGTTTTACTATGTTTACAAGAATAGAAATGTTTTTTTTTCTTTTATGCTCGGCAATATAGTACATGTTGTTTCCGCAGACAGGACGCATGGCTTCCGACCCCACACATCCAGCCCCCCAATAGGAAAAGAAAAAAAAACAATAATAGTATATGAATAATTTATGAAATTTCTATAAGAAAAAGTAAAATTCTATTCGGAATTCGATTACTTTCGGGAAACTTATGGGGGTTCTATTATAATTAGAAGGATGTGCGGTGGGGGATTTAGGGGTCAGGAGACGGGAGAGTCGCTAACTTTTTAAAAGGGAAGGAGGCACTTTTCAATTTGGAGTGAAGGGCTTTGCCGGAGTTGGAAGGACCGCGGGTCCGAAAAACCGCTCCTAGAAAGAACAAAATAAAAAAAAAAGAAGGAAGAACCATTAACCCATTATGTACCTCTCTGGAGAAATCCCTGGTTTGTCGAGAGTGGAAAGGGGAGAATACTTTTTTTTTTTCGCTGAGAATTAACGGTAGCCGCTTTCCAAACCGAGATAAATGGTTTTATCCGGGAAATACGGTTAGTCGCTACCCTGCATAGATTAGCCGAATTCAATTTAAAACTGAAAAACGATATTTTCCGAACCCCCGAGACGAAAATTAGAATGAAAATCTCAACGATTACCCTTGTGAAATGAAGATTCTAGGATGAGAAATTGAGTTAAGATGAATTTAAAATAGAAAATGAAAATTTAATGCTTATCGGAGTTTATTGAACAAAAAAGATCGCTAGGAAAACGCTTGGGCATCATTAGTCCTTCAACGTAACCTCCTTTTCTTGGGCTGTCAAATGGCGTCCAATTCGAAAAGTTTTTCCCCAATTTTCAGGGGTTTTTCGTAGCTTTTGGGCCAATGAAACGGAAGTGTATTGGTGTCGACATAAAGCGATTCGCCATAATAGCAGAAATCGCGAGTTCTCCAACTCAACATAAAGAAAATAGTAGAAAACGTATATCATGATGCATTTGAACATAATACATCTCAACATGAAGAGATTTAACACTTGTCGTTTGGACATATTTGTCGTTTCAACATAACGCAGATAAACATAAAGGAAAATTTCATTTTAAAAAACTTTTCGCTATAAGACTTTCTGTCGTTTGGGCATAATACATCTCACCATAAACTAGGGAGAGCCAAATATCAAGCCTATTTTCGCCGTTTAAAACGCGATTATGGCGAAACGACGAAAATCTTAATATTGGTGTACAAAATGAAACTCGGCTAAAATCTACAAAATTCAAATTTACCCTGTGGCTGAGTTTCATTTTGTACACCTAATAATTAAAAATTGTAGGAATTTTAATTCTCTATAAATTTGTACTTAATTATTTTTTTCTAGGATGCACCATTTTCTGAAAATAATATTTTTTTAAATAAATTTATCTTGAAAACAGTGCGTCCTAGAGAAAAAATGAATAGAATAAAAATTAAAGAGAATTAAATTTCCAACAGATTTTATTTAGTGCATTTTTTCGATATCTGTAACGGTTTACGATTTACAAGCCTTATTAACCTTCTTAATGGTTATACTTCAATAACCTTCTTACACGGAGAAGGTCAACTTTCGATGGACTTTAATGCCTAAAATGTTTAAAATTTTGAAAAAATGAACTACTAGGTGTACAGAAACTCGGCTAAAATCTACAAAATTCAAATTTACCCTGTGGCTGAGTTTCATTTTGTACACCTAATAATTGACAGTTCACCACAATGCAATTCGCACATCCTCGCGAAAGAAAAAAAATCAACCCCATTATGTCATAAAACGAGCTGATCCCATTGGCTGCCTGCTTGCTTTTCCTAGTTTATGGTGAGATGCTTTATGTTGAATTGCATTTCGGTGAAAAATTAATTTTTTTGTCGTTTCGCCATAATCGCGTGAAAGTAGGCTTGCTCTTTGGCTGTCCCTAGTTTATGGTGTGATGTATTATGCCCAAATGACAGAAACAGTTTTATGGCGAAACGTCAAGTTTAAAGAGAGGCTTTTATGGTGAGAAGCGTTATGGTGACATGCACATTTTTTATGTCGACTTGCATTTATTGAAAATGTCGTTTATGGCGAAACTCTTTATGTTAAAATTATGCTCATAATTTGTGAACTTTTGAGAGCTTTATGTTCAATTTATGCCGAAACGCATTATGGTATACAGATTTTTTATTAGGTGTACAAAATGAAACTAAGCCACAGGGTAAATTTGAATTTTGTAGATTTTAGCCGAGTTTCATTTTGTACACCTAGTAGTTCATTTTTTCAAAATTTTGAACATTTTAGGCGTTAAAGTCCATCAAAAGTTGACCTTCTCCGTGTAAGAAGGTTATTGAAGTATAACCATTAAGAAGGTTAATTTTTAAAGGCTTCTAAATCGTAAACCGTTACAGATATTGAAAAAATGCACTAAATAAAATCTGTTGGAAATTTAATTCTCTTTAATTTTATTTTATTCATTTTTTCTCTAGGACGCACTGTTTTCAAGATAAAATTTAAAAAAAAAATTATTTTCCGAAAATGGTGCATCCTAGAAAAAAATAATTAAGTACAAATTTATAGAGAATTAAATTTCCTACAATTATTTATTAGGTGTACAAAATGAGACTCAGCCACAGGGTAAATTTGAATTTTGTAGATTTTAGCCGAGTTTCATTTTGTACACCTAATATGTTGAACTGCTTTAGGGTGAAATGCGTTATGTTGAACGGTGTTCTCCCGAAACCTCACAAAATTTTAAGCGTTGACTAAGGAGCCAATGCTTCCTTCAAAAAACCAAGGGGAAACACAAAAAATCCGATAACATTTACCTCACTTATCATAAAAAGTAAATATGTTTTTATGACACTTTTTCCTTTGGCTATTAAAGGGCTGATTTATTCAAATTGTCCTTTTTAAAAAAAGGAAACATTTGTTTTAGTTCGTGACGCGTTTCATAATGTACGCAAGTGCGTGATGTCCTTATCGTACTTATCTAAATGCAATGGATTATTCTTTTTGTCGTAAAAAAAAATTCTTTAGTTGTTAGTTTTTTTTTGATCGATTTTAATAAAAAAAATTGTTTATCTTTTGAAATATTCCAAAAGATAGTTATGAACTACGGCTGTCCGCTCGGCGGAACAATAAATTGACCCTCTCTTTCTGTCCAAGTTAGTCCTGGATTCCAATAGAAGGCTCTAGAATGGTTTAAGCCACTCCCATAAACCAATAGAAGGCTCTAGAATGGTTTAATCCACTCCCATAAACCAATAGAAGGCTCTAGAACGATTTAAGCCACTCCCATAAACCAATAGAAGGCTCTAGAATGGTTTAATCCACTCCCATAAACCAATAGAAGGCTCTAGAACGATTTAAGCCACTCCCATAAACCAATAGAAGGCTCTAGAATGGTTTAATCCACTCCCATAAACCAATAGAAGGCTCTAGAACGATTTAAGCCACTCCCATAAACCAATAGGAGGCTCTAGAATGGTTTAATCCACTCCCATAAACCAATAGAAGGCTCTAGAATGATTTAAGCCACTCCTACAGACCAATAAAAGCCTCTAGACTGGAATGGATTATTCTTTTTGTCGTAAAAAAAATTCTTTAGTTGTTAGTTTTTTTTTATCGATTTTAATAAAAAAAATTGTTTATCTTTGAAATATTCCAAAAGATAGTTATGAATTACGGCTGTCCGCTCGGCGGAACAATAAATTGACCCTCTCTTTCTGTCCAAGTTAGCCCTGGATTCCGCGTGTTCCAACGCCCATCCCTTGACTGTTTGCGGTGGAACAAAAACCCCCCCGGAAAGTCTAAATGAAATTTATCCCCTGTCAGGTTTCTGTATAACTCTCAGGTGAACATTGATATTCAAGGTTGTACCCGACTTTTCCGTATATCCCTCGAGGGGACCACACAAAAAAAATGCACCAACATTAAGATTAAAAATAAAGGTTTAAAAAATATTATTGATAAAAAATTGAGGCGCTCCGGGTACGAAGGGCGAACTCGACAAAACGTAGTTTCGAGATATTCGCATTTTAAAGTTTTCTGTTAAGGGCGAACTCGACAGAAAAGTCACTCTCTGGAATTTTCGTGGCGAGATTTTAGATTTTATAGAATCATAGAGGAAAGGGTTTTTTAAAAATTTTTGAATATTTTTTACGATTATTAATTCTCAAAATGTATAATATATTTTTATTTCGTGGCGGTGAGCTGTTCCAAGAGGAGTGGGGGTGGTGGACTAGGATGTGGAGTTCGCCCTTCGTACCCGCTCGGATATCGCAGTTAGAGCTTTGCCGCATATCGGTTTTTACGTATTTTAAAGGGGAAAAAAGGGAAAACTCAATATAAAAATTACATGGGTGTATTCTTCAAAAGCTCTAGAATCTGAAAATGAAAAAAAAAAAAAATTGTCCGATGTCGAGTTCGCCCTTCGTACCCGGAGCGCCTCAATTTAACTCACCTGGAGATATGCAGCCTAAAAGTTCAATCCTGAGGCAAACGGTTCGTCTGTGAACGCTGTAAGGTAAAACTCGTATTTGGCTCGCAAAAACTGGAGGCATCAATCGATGGCTCACTACCGTAGCTGTATCACTGTTTCCCGTCAGGATCTGAAAGAAAAAAAACAAATTTAACTTTTTTTTTCCTAAAAGAATTTCTACGAAACTGTTCAACGGATTTTCGAAAGCAATATATTTTCAGAAAGAGCTCTTCAAAACCTATAAAATGACTAGCGATTTTTTTAAAAAAAATGTATTGGTCGAAAGAAAACTTTTATATTTTCCAAATGAAATTTGTTTCGGAAAAATTGCTCACAGCACCTTGTAGATATTCCCAAAATAAAGAGAAAGGGCTTTTTAAAAAATTTTACTATGACTTTTAGTGCTCAAAAATAGGAAACTAATTTAGGGTCTCGGTTGAATTTTGATGTCTGATTAAGGAGTTTTTCTCGACCAACCTACACGGCGGCAACTAGGATAAAACGGGTCTAGAGGCTTTTATTGGTCTTTGGGAGTGGCTTAAATCATTCTAGCGCCTTCTATTTGTTTATGGGAGTGGCTTAAATCATTCTAGAGCCTTCTATTGGTTTATGGGAGTGGCTTAAATCATTCTTGAGCCTTCTATTGGTTTATGGGAGGGGCTTGAATCATTCTAGAGCCTTCTATTGGTTTATGGGAGTGGATTAAACCACTCTAGAGCCTTCTATTGGTTTACTGGAGTGGCTTAAATCATTCTAGAACCTTCTATTGGTTTATGGGAGTGGCTTAAACCATTCTAGAGCCTACTATTGGTTGATGGGAGTGGATTAAACCATTCTAGAGCCTTCTATTGGTTTACTGGAGTGGCTTAAATCATTCTAGAACCTTCTATTGGTTTATAGGAGTGGCTCAAGCCATTCTAGAGCCTTCTATTGGTTTATGGGAGTGGATTAAACCATTCTAGAGCCTTCTATTGGTTTATGGGAGTGGCTTAAACCATTCTAGAGCCTTCTATTGGTTTATGGGAGTGGCTTAAATCATTCTAGATCCTTCTATTGGTTTATGGGAGTGGCTTAAATCATTCTAGAGCCTTCTATTGGTTTATGGGAGTGGCTTAAATCATTCTTGAGCCTTCTATTGGTTTATGGGAGTGGCTTAAATCATTCTAGAGCCTTCTATTGGTTTATGGGAGTGGCTTAAATCATTCTAGAGCCTTCTATTGGTTTATGGGGGCGGATTAAACCATTCTAGATCCTTCTATTGGTTTATGGGAGTGGCTTAAATCATTCTAGAGCCTTCTATTGGTTTATGGGAGTGGATTAAACCACTCTAGAGCCTTCTATTGGTTTACTGGAGTGGCTTAAACCATTCTAGATCCTTCTATTGGTTTATGGGAGTGGATTAAACCATTCTAGATCCTTCTATTGGTTTATGGGAGTGGATTAAACCATTCTAGAGCCTTATATTGGTTTATGGGAGTGGCTTAAATCATTCTAGAGCCTTCTATTAGTTTATAGGCGTGGCTTAAATCATTCTAGAGCCTTCTATTGGTTTATGGGAGTCGATTAAACCATTCTAGAGACTTTTATTGGTTTATGGGAGTGGCTTAAATCATTCTAGAGCCTTCTATTGGTTTATGGGAGTGGCTTAAATCATTCTAGAGCCTTCTATTGGTTTATGGGAGTGGCTTAAATCATTCTAGAACCTTCTATTGGTTTATAGGAGTGGCTCAAGCCATTCTAGAGCCTTCTATTGGTTTATGGGAGTGGCTTAAATCATTCTAGAGCCTTCTATTGGTTTATGGGAGTGGCTTAAATCATTCTAGAACCTTCTATTGGTTTATAGGAGTGGCTCAAGCCATTCTAGAGCCTTCTATTGGTTTATGGGAGTGGATTAAACCATTCTAGAGCCTTCTATTGGTTTATGGGAGTGGCTTAAACCATTCTAGAGCCTACTATTGGTTTATGGGAGTGGATTAAACCATTCTAGAGCCTTCTATTGGTTTATGGGAGTGGCTTAAATCATTCTAGATCCTTCTATTGGCTTATGGGGGCGGATTAAACCATTCTAGATCCTTCTATTGGTTTATGGGAGTGGATTAAACCATTCTAGAGCCTTATATTGGTTTATGGGAGTGGCTTAAATCATTCTAGAGCCTTCTATTAGTTTATAGGCGTGGCTTAAATCATTCTAGAGCCTTCTATTGGTTTATGGGAGTCGATTAAACCATTCTAGAGACTTTTATTGGTTTATGGGAGTGGCTTAAATCATTCTAGAGCCTTCTATTGGTTTATGGGAGTGGCTTAAATCATTTTAGAGCCTTCTATTGGTTCACTGGAGTGGCTTAAAAGCAGTGCAAAGAACTTTGGAGAAATGGAGCGTGACTTTTCGCGGTTTTCTCGCCTGTATCTTCAAAACGGTACGTCGTAGGCGAAAAATAGATTAAATAAAAATGAAAGATGATTAAATCTCCTACAAATTACAAAAAATCAACCTCATTGCAGTATTGGGAGTTTCTGAGCTGCAAGCGGTGAAATAAAGCGCGTTTAGTCAATTTCTCAACCGGCTCCGTGGCTGGTGGGTTCAGTCTCTGACTCACACCACGGAAGACCGGGGTTCGATCCCAGGTTGGGTATAGGGATTTTTGGTTGGAAGTAAAATTCCAATTAAAATATCCCTCTACAAAATCTGTGGATAATTTAGTTAGGCCACTCCTCTGGTAGTTGGTCCCGAAAAATGGGCGCCACGGCATTATGGCGAAAGCCCCCGCCTGGGTCCAACCCCCCTCCCCCTTGTAACGGCCTGAGGCCAACAAGTATCAAAAAAGAGTAGATTAACCAATAGGAAGAGTAAGCCTCTTGCTCATTGGTTATATCTACTTCTTTTTTATAAAAAAAAATAGTCAATTTCTCGGCCGCTTTTTCAACTGATTTTACGGTTTTTCCTCAGTTTTTCGTCCCAAAAACACCCCATCCGCCATTTTTGACAAATGGAAAACATTTTTTGTCGACTAACTTGATTTTTGAGTTTTTTCTTCGGTTTATTGGCGACCACGCACCATTTGCCTATTGAAGTAAATCAAAAATTAGGTTTGAAATCTCTTTGGGTTTACTTTATTTGTATAATTCAAAAATAAATGAACCGGTAAGATATTAAATCTTAGGTAAAAGAGGCCCATGAGAGTGAAAAAGGGTGGGAGGCGGGTTACTTTCGGAAGGGAGGGCGGTTGGAATTACAACTTGGCCCAACTTCACCACGGTTGCTAGATGGGCCTCATAAGACTCCCATTTCCAACAAGTTTTACCAACCCCTAAAGAGCTTCTCGTTTGTTCAACCTTGAGACTAGTTACCGAAAAAGGGTTCTCAAACGTAGAAAGCCTCCGCCAAATGATGATTTGTTCTAATTAGAGTGGGATTCTGCGTGTTTGAAATCGTGTTATTAATCAAGATATATCATGTTGTATGCAAAGCGACGCCTCTCGCCGCCTCCCCGGATACAAATCCGAGACAGTTGTTAGCTTCGGAAAGCTCACCGAGTCAATTAATAAGCCATGGCGAACCTACAATGGAGATAATTAAACTTGATAAATTATTGGGACTCTCAAATAAGTCACGTTTATTGACTTCCTTGTTAGAGAGAAGGGAATCGCCCGGAATTAACGGCTTCCCTCCCTATCCTCATCTATTCGCGATGAAAATTTCCAAATTTTTTTCCCCCAAGAATACCCTTTTTGCATATTAATCACGGTCGGTCGGTTCTGCTAATCGCTCAGGACAAACATGCGGTGAAATCGCTAAGGCGGGAGTCATGAGATTCGCCTTTCACCCTGTTTACCCGAAACCCATCGACTCGGGTTTGCCTAAGCTTGTGTTCAGAGCAAAGTGGCTTCCTTGTTTGAAGTTCGCTATTATCGAACGTATTAATTAAGACATTTCACAAAAATTAGCTCAATATTTGCCGAGGGATCACCTGACATTTTACGCCCAAATCGTTATGCGCATGCCCTAGCAGTTAGAAAAGCGCCGTTGGAAACGATTTACCGTCAAATATTTGACGGCTAAATCGATCTGCGCATGCGCCGGGAAACCATATTGAAACAGCAGTTAGAACAAAGCTACGAAAATTTATTTCATCCAGCTGATCTAAATCTACTCTTAAGCCTCCTTAGACATCCATGCAACATCAAACTCGAGGAGAAACCTCTACAATGCTAAAAATCACCTAATTTCTTCCCATCAAATGAGGCGCTCCGGGTACGAAGGGCGAACTCAACAAAATGTAGTTTCGAGATATTCGCACTTTAAAGTTTTATGTTACGGGCGAACTCAACAGAAAAGTCATGCCCTGGAATGGGAAAAGGAGTAGGGGTTGTGGACTAGGATGTGGAGTTCGCCCTTCGTACCCGATCGGATATCGCAGTTAGAGCTTTGCCGCATATCGGTTTTTACGTATTTAAAGGGGAAAAAGGGCGAACTCAACATAAAAATTATATGGGTGTATTCACCAAGAGGTCTAGAATCTGAAAATGAAAAAAAAAAATTGTCCGATGTTGAGTTCGCCCTTCGTACCCGGAGCGCCTCAAATTATCCTGATATGACCAAATCTATTGCACCCAGTTGATCTGAATCTACTTTCAATCTTCCTTAGACAGCCATGTAAAATCAAACTCGTGGAGAAACCTCTAAAATGTCAAAAAAATCACCTAATTTCTTCCGAATTATCCTGAGATGATGACCAAATCTATCGGACCCAGCAGATCTAAACCTACTCTCAAAGTTAAGAAGAAAAAAAATAAAGCCTCTCTAATTATTAATTTAAAAAAATTTAAACGAGCTTTTAAAATTAGATCTTTGTTTTTTATTTAAACTTTTATAAAAGAAATCTACTTAAAAAACTGATACTATTGAAAAAGCTTAACAAAAAACATGAATTTTCCATTTTCACAAGATACCCATTTTTCTCTCTTTTTATGAATATTTTATTCCCTCACTTCCGATGATAAACGAATAAGCTGAGGTGTATATAAATTTTTATTCAAAGAAAAAATATTTTGAAGGAAGTCTTATTTAATATTAAAAATGATGACGTCACTGTAATGATGACGTCAGAAATCTTATTTATTTGGTAGAAAGGGAATAATAAAAATATTTCTTGAATATATTTATTGACTATATTTATTGACTATATTTATTGACTATATTATAGGGAATAATAAAAATAGTCGATAGTTCAAGAGAAGACATCCTTAAAGATTAAAATAACACGACGGAAAAAGAAAAAAGAAGAAAGAAAAATCTGATAATAAAAATAAAATTTATAAATAAATGAAATAAAAATTTTATGGAACCAAATTTGTAGGAAATTTAGTCATCTTTCTTTTTTAATTAAAGTATTTTTTTGCTACAGAGTACTGTTTTGGAGATACAAGCAAAAAATCGCAAAACTCCAAGTTTAAACCTCCTCCCTGGCCAGTTGATCAGGGGCTTTTTATCGTGGATAGGAGAGGACCATTCCACATTTCTATCGAAAAACAAAATACAATTTTTTCTAGTCTTAGATTGACTGGAGGAAAAAGGCGAAAATTCGTATTTCAAATGAAAGTTTTATTTTTCGCATCAACCAGATGTGTCGGAAATAAACAAAAGGTAAACAAAACTTTATTGGTGTCGCGTTGATTGACTTTCGATATCATTGATCTCGAAGGGAAATTGAAAACTTGGTACTAAAATGGACGCTTTTTATTCCCTCTCGGCCCTTGTGTTTTTTTTTTCTCTGGCTCTCCTTTCGATTCTTTTCATGTCATTTTATTAGACTGATACCTGCCTCCTGGAGCGCGGATGATTTCCCTCAGTTACGTCAATCCCCTCGCCCGCAAGGCCCCTTCTCGTGGCAAAGGCTGTCATGCTCAGGTCCCTCCCCGACTCCCCGTTTTATTTACGGGAAATCCACACCGATGTTTTTAATCTCAATGAAGGGGAATAATAATAGCATAATGATAAAAAAGAAGCCTGTCAAAACTCAATGACGTAATTTTCTTTTCAATAATGAATTTTCAATACTTTATAAAATAAATATTATACGGGTTTTCCTCAAATAGGAATTTTCTTGGAGGGGCGTTCACCGCTCCCTCAAAATTTAGACCCCCTAAGATGACCGTACGTCCCGCTTAGGAGGGTTGTGTCCCGATGTCCCCTCGATCTCCCAGGGGAACTCCAAATGTCCCGCTTTAAGGGAAAAGTCACGCTTTGGCTCACATGAGGAATCCTTCCTCTTCAAAATTGTAAAAAACCCAGTGTTTTGGGCCATTTTCCTCTGTTTCTAGACTGAAAAGTCTTACAAAACTGTTCTTATATCTGTTTAGGGCAGGTCTCCGAGCGTTCAACACCTTTTCTCAACGAGTTTAGGGTCACTTTCCTCGATTTCTGGTCTAGAAACCCCGTTTTATCAGGTGTAAAGGCGTTTAAACACCTATTCTACCCTGATTTTCATCGTATCGATCAATTTTTGGCGTTAAAACTCCAGTTTTACTTGGTTACCGAGCGTTCAACATCTTTCTCGAAAGTTTCGGGCTATTCTCCTCGATTTTCTGTTCTAGAAAGTTTCGGGTTATTCTCCTCGATTTTCTGGTCTAGAAAGACCCATTTTATCTGGTGTTTTGGCGTTCAACACCTTCTTTTTTAACGTGGTTTTATTCCTCGATTTTTGGTGTACAAACACCCGTTTTACCCGGTTTTCGAGCTTAAAACACCTTTATCAACGGGTTTTGGGTCATTATCCTCGATTTCCTACAATTGAAAACCCAGTTTTTTAAGGTGTAAAGGCGTTTAAACACCTATTCTACCCTAATTTTCATCGTATTGATCAATTTTTGGCGTTAAAACACCAGTTTTACTTGGTTTCCGAGCGTTCAACACCGTTCTCGAAAGTTTCGGGTTATTCTCCTAGATTTACCCATTTTATCTGGTGTTTTAGCGTTCAACACCTTCTTTTTAACGTGGATTTTATTCCTCGATTTTTGGTGTACAAACACCCGTTTTCCCCAGTTTTCGAGCTTAAAACACCATTATCAACGAGTTTTGGGTCATTCCCCTCGATTTTCTCGTATTGAAAAACCCCGTTTTATCAGGTGTAAAGGCGTTTAATCACCTATTCTACAGCGGTTTTCATCGTATTCCTCGATTATTGGTGTAAAAACACCCGTTTTACCGGGTTTCAGAGCGTTCAACACTATTCTCGAAAGTTTCAGGTTATTCTCCTCGATTTTCTGGTCTAGAAAGACCCATTTTATCTGGTGTTTTGGCGTTCAACACCTTCTTTGTAACGTGGTTTTTATTCCTCGATTTTTGGTGTACAAACACCCGTTTTACCGGTTTTCGAGCTTAAAACACCTGTATCAACGAGTTTTGGGTCATTCTCCTCGATTTTCTGGTATTGAAAACCCCTTTTCATCAGGTGTAAAGGCGTTTAAACACCTTTTCTACAGCGGTTTTCATCGTATTCCTCGATTATTGGTGTAAAGGCGTTTAATCACCTATTCTACAGCGGTTTTCATCGTATTCCTCGATTATTGGTGTAAAAACACCCGTTTTAACGGGTTTCCGAGCGTTCAACACCGTCCTCGAAAGTTTCGGGTTATTCTACTCGATTGTCTGGTATAGAAAGACCCATTTTTTCAGGTGTTTGGCATTCAACACTTTTTTTTAACGTGGTTTTTATGGCATTCCTCAACTTTTGGGGTAAAAACACCCGTTTTAAAGGGTTTACGTGCTCGCAATACCTTTCTCAACGAGTTTTGAGTCATTTTCCTCGATTTTCATGTCTAGGAAACCCCATTTTATGAGGTGAACGGGCGTTCTTACCGTAGTATTGATAGTAATCTTCGATTTTTTTGCGTGAAAACACCCAATTTATCGACTTTCCGAGCGCTTAATACCTTTCTCAACTAGTTTTTGGTCGTTTTCGTAGTAAAAGCGTTTATGGTGTGACCGGACGTTTAAACACCTTTTCTTCAGTGGACGTATTCCTCGATTTATGGTGTAAAAACACCCGTTTAACCCGGTTTTTGAGCTTAAAACACCTTCATCAACGAGTTTTGGGTCATTCTCCTCGATTTTCTGGTCTAGAAACCCCGTTTTATCAGGTGTAAAGGCGTTTAAACACCTTTTCTACAGCGGTTTTCATCGTATTCCTCGATTATTGCTGTAAAAACACCCGTTTTAACGGGTTTCCGAGCGTTCAAAACCGTCCTCGAAAGTTACGGGTTTTTCTCATCGATTGTCTGGTATGGAAAGACCCATATTTTCAGATATTTGGCGTTCAACACTTTTTTTAACGTGGTTTTTATTGTATTCCTCAACTTTTGGTGTAAGGTGAACGGTCATAAAATCTTTCTTACTGTAGTATTGATAGTATTCTTCGATTTTTTGCGTGAAAAAACCCAATTTATCGACTTTCCGAGCGCTTAACACCTTTCTCAACTAGTTTTGGTCGTTTTCGTAGTAAAAGCGTTTTATGGTAGGTCCGGATGTTTAAACACCTTTTCTTCAGTGGTCGTATTCCTCGAATTTTGGTGTAAAAACACCCGTTTTATCGGGTTTCCAACAGTTCAACACCTTTCTCAAATAGTTTTGGTCGTTTTCCTCGATCATCAGTATTAAAAGCGTTTTATGGTGTGTCCTGACGTTTAAACACCTTTTCTTCAGTGGTCGTATTCCTCGATTTTTGGTGTAAAAACACCCGTTTTTTCGGGTTTCCATCAGTTCAACACCTTTCTCAAATAGTTTTTGGTCGTTTTCCTCGATCATCTGTAGTAAAAGCGTTTTATGGTGCGTTCGGACGTTTAAACGCCTTTTCTTCAGTGGTCGTATTCCTCGATTTTTGGTGTAAAAACACCCGTTTTATCGGGTTTTCAACAGTTCAACACCTTTCTCAAATAGTTTTTGGTCGTTTTCCTCGATCATCTGTATTAAAAGCGTTTTATGGTGTGTCCTGACGTTTAAACACCTTTTCTTCAGTGGTCGTATTCCTCGATTTTTGGTGTAAAAACACCCGTTTTATCAGGTTTACAACAGTTCAACACCTTTCACAAATAGTTTAGGTCATTTTAGTCTATTTTCTGGTTAAGAATCTACGGTTTCTTTCAAATCTTTTGCCCAAGTAAATCCCTTTGAGGATCCTTCTGAGAATGCGGGAATGTACGGACTTATCCTTCAACCCTCAACTTCGTTTTTCTTTTACTTTTTCTTCCTAAAGCGCATAAAAATTAAAACTTCAATTTAAAAGTGACTAACTTTTGTTATTTTCGCTTACAATCGTCAAATCCTTATAACAAAGAGAAGTTCTCGAGATCTCCCCATAATGAATTACATTAAAACCTTTAAAGCCGACGCATATAATTTGGGAAAACGCGACTTCTGCGTGGGGTTTCCCCCTTTTTCCAGAGCCACCTTCACGAAACTCGGCAAAAGTTGAAAGTGGAATACTTTAACCCCCTGGAAAACTGAGGTAAGCTCTTCATATTAAATCCAACAACTTTACCAAACAATCCGGCGCGCTTTCCGAAAGTATAAGAGGATCCTGTGATGGATAGGGTAAGAAAAATATATTAAATTAAAAAAATGCGACTTTGACGGGGGGAAAAAAAACGTCTCCGGGGCGTTAAATGGAGACGTAACGAGAGGGAGAACGCTTAACACGCTGTTTCGATTCGTCGCCGGTGGGGCTTTTTTTCTGTTTTCTACCAACTAAGCGGAAAAAAACGTTTCTAATCCATTCTACGTTTTTACCCACCACATTTTCCCTCATAAGTCCTTTTTTTTCCCGCCTACCCCTCACACTCGGTCGTTCCATTTCATCTTTTTCCGCATTGTGGTTAACCCACAGACCATTTTTGGCGTAATACCTGAAAATCGAGATATAAAAAGAGTCTTTTTTGTTATAAAGGCTTAAATATGTTTCCATCTAAAAAATAAAATAAAAAACATATTTTTTGATAAAAATAAGTTTGAACATCTGCCATTACCTAATCAGTTCTGGAAAGCGGCAGTAAATTCGTCTTGGATTTTTTTTGCGTTAGAAAAATTATGTAAAATGAGTTTCTCGGAAAAAAAAACGTAATAAAGAAATTATTTTAAAAAAATATGTTCCCCGAAAACTGTAGTGTGGGTTTCCCTTTGGAGGAATACGGCCAAAAATATTTTATAAATAAGGTCTCTCAGATTTAGGAAAAAGCCTTATGGGGATATGAGGGTTTTAAGTTGGTTGCTGTGTACATTTTTCGTTGTGAGCAACGATTTTCGGTTTTTCCCTTCTATCTTGGAAACCGTTGCTCAAAACGAAAAAATGTCTTAAGTAAAAGTTGTAGCTACAAAAATTTACTACATAAAATATCTTATTGGTTTTTTCCGTCAGAGCAATATTTTAGGAGATATGAAGGTTTTAAGTTTTCAGACTGGCTCTGTAGGATTATTACTTTTAACCTCATAACTCCTTAAATATTGCTCTTACGCAAATAATGAATAAAGAAATTTTTGTAGGAAATCTTTGTACCTACAACTTTTACTTATGGACTTTAACGCCTAAAATGTTCAAAATTTTGAAAAAATGAACTACTAGGTGTACAAAATGAAACTCGGGTAAAATCTACAAAATTCAAACCCTGTGGCTGAGTTTCATTTTGTACACCTAATATCAAATTAGGGTTCCATGGGCAGAAAGTTAAAAAAAAATCTATCAAAATTTCCTTGGTCAAAACAGTGCACAATAGTCAAAAATCCTGTAAAAATAGGTCTTCCCTGAAAATATGTTTAAAACAAAATTCCCAAAAATACAATAAAAATAAAGTTTTTTTCATTCTTTCTCCCTCTGTAACTTTTAATAGCAATAAAAATAAAGTTTTCCGGGAAAAATCGAGGAAAATGACAAAAAAAAAAAGAACTTTCTTTAAGAAAAAACGATAAAAATGACCCAAAATCCTGTAAAAACGGGATTTTTTTCGACAAAAAGTTGAGGTTATAAAAGTGAGGTTAGTTTAAGGAGCAGTCTATAGACTAGTCCAGCAAAACGTTTAAGTTATGTTGGACAGTTTTAATTTTTTTTGTTTTTCACCCCACCTTTTTTTCTCTCCTGTTTAAATATTTGTTCGCAATTTCCTGAAAACTGAAACTGAAACTGAATAAAACGCCTTAAGGTCCTGTAGTGTGGGTTTCCCTTTGGAGGAATACGGCCAAAAATATTTTATAAATAGGGTCTCTCGGATTTAGGAAAAAGCCTTAAAATCAAAGTGGAGTTTGTTGTAAAAGTACTAGTCTGGAGCTCGATGGGAACTTCCTTAAAGAGAAGAAACAATATAGGAGGGGAAGTATCAAGGAGGGGAAGTATAAAGAAGGGGGAAGTATAAAGGAAAAAAATGATTGTCCAAAAATCTATTGAAAAGAGAAGTTTCTTGAACCAAAAAAGAGGAAAACGCCCGGAAATTTAGCAAAATTAGAGTTTCTTGGGCAGAAAGCTAAAAAAATCGATCAGTGCACAATAGTCAAAAATCCGTTAAAAATATTAGGTGTACAAAATGAAACTCGGCTAAAATCTACAAAATTCAAATTTACCCTGTGGCTGAGTTTCATTTTGTACACCTAATAAATAAAAATTGTAGGAAATTTAATTTTCTACAAATTTGTACTTAATTTTTTTTTTCTAGGATGCACCATTTTCGGAAAATAATTTTTTTTTGAAATAAATTTATCTTGAAAACCGTGCGTCCTAGAGAAAAAATGAATAGAATAAAAATTAAAGAGAATTAAATTTCCAACAGATTTTAATTAGTGCATTTTTTCAATATCTGTAACGGTTTACGATTTACAAGCCTTTAAAAATTAACCTTCTTAATGGTTACACTTCAATAACCTTATTACACGGAGAAGGTCAACTTTTGATGGACTTTAACGCCTAAAATGTTCAAAATTTTGAAAAAATGAACTATGTACTAGGTGTACAAAATGAAACTCGGCTAAAATCTACAAAATTCAAATTTACCCTGTGGCTGAGTTTCATTTTGTACACCTAATATTTTAAGTGATAGATTTTTAAAATGATGACCTCTGATAGTACTATCTCACCTATATGACTAGTAGCCTAAGGAAAGCGAGAATTTTCAATTTACAAAGAGCCTCTTAACTTGAATTTTTTAAATCAAAGTCGCTACTTCTTTTCCATTAGAACCTAACGTCCTTTATAACTCCTAAGGGACAGAATGCAAATTCGTCATAACTATTTTATTTTTAACGTCGGACGCGTTGAAAATCGTCACTCGACATACGAGTTAAGCCATTTTTATGTTTATACAAGACGTTCCTTCTCGTTAAAAAGCCCCCCGGCATATAAATAAGGATTAACCCCGGGGCCCTCTTCTTATTCCCAAGTGTAACTTTCTTTTCTTTTAGAATAGAAAAGGGAGGTGAAAGTTACAAGGGAGAAAAACCCCCCACCAGAGAAAGAAAGAAAAAAAAGTCTTTTTGATCAATAAACGGAATTACTGTAATTATTTTCAATTTAAACCTGTTTATTTAAACCCTTTAAAAATCGTTTTTTTAAATTACTCCCTTTTATAATTAACTTGTCAATTTATTAAACCGCAATGGCTTAAAATTTAAAAGAAAAAAATCCAAAATGTTTAATTGGCAATATAGAAAATACCGGGGGGGAATATTTTAACGTGAAATTAATCACCTGAGGCACTTGTTTGGAATTCCGGTTATTGGTTGGTGAAGAGTTGGGGGATGGATTCCTCTTTATCCTGTAAACCTTGTGACATAGCTGGGTTCAATGTTATCATCCCAGGGTATGTCGGTTTTCAGGAAATTGCGAACAAATATTTAGACAGGAGAGAAAAAAAAGGTGGGGTGAAAAACAAAAAAATTAAAACTGTCCAACATAACTTAAACGTTTTGCTGGTCTAGTCTATAGACTGCTCCTTAAACTAACCTCAATTTTATAACCTCAACTTTTTGTCGAAAAAAATCCCGTTTTTACAGGATTTTGGGTCATTTTTTCTTGAAGAAAGTTCTTTTTTTGGTCATTTTCCTCGATTTTCTCGGAAAACTTAATTTTTACTGTATTTTTGGAAATTTTGTTTTAAACAAATTTACAGGGAAGACCTATTTTAACAGTTTTGACTATTATGCACTGTTTTTGACCAAGGGAGAAAAACTTCTGCCCAAGAAACCCTAATTTTGATAAATTTCCGGGCGTTTTCCTCTGTTTTGGTCCAAGAGACTTCTCTTTTCAATAGATTTTTGGACAACCATTTTTTTTCCTTTTTACTTCCCCCTCCGTCAAATTCCCCTCCTTTATACTTCCCCTCCTTGATACTTCCCCCTCCTTCTATTTAAGGAAGTTCCCATCGACCTATTTATAAAATATTTTTGGCCGTATTCCTCCAAAGGGAAACCCACACTACAGGACCTTAGGGCGTTTTATTACGTTTCAGTTTCAGTTTTCAGGAAATTGCGAACAAATATTTAGACAGGAGAGAAAAAAAGGTGGGGTGAAAAACAAAAAACTTAAAACTGTCCAACATAACTTAAACGTTTTGATGGTCTAGTCTATAGACTGCTCCTTAAACTAACCTCACTTTTATAACCTCAACTTTTTGTCGAAAAAAATCCCGTTTTTACAGGATTTTGGGTCATTTTTATCGCTTTTTTTCTTGAAGAGAGTTCCTTTTTCTGGTCATTTTCCTCGATTTTTCCCGGAAAACTTTATTTATACTGTATTTTTGGGAATTTTGTTTTAAACAAATTTTCTGGGAAGACCTATTTTTACAGGATTTTTGACTATTGTGCACTGTTTTTGACCAAGGAAATCCATTGTCATGGATTTTTGATCGATTTTTTTAACTTTCTGCCCAAGAAACCCTAATTTTGCTAAATTTCCGGGCGATTTCCTCTGTTTTGGTCCAAGAAACTTCTATTTTCAATAGATTTTTGGACAATATTTTTTTTCCCTTTTTTACTTCCCCCTCCGTCAACTTCCCCTCCTTTATACTTCCCTCCTTGATACTTCCCCCTCCTATATTGTTCCTTCTCTTTAATGAAGTTCCCATCGAGCTCCAGACTAGTACTTTTACAACAAACTCCACTTTGATTTTAAGGCTTTTTCCTAAAGAGAGACCCTATTTATAAAATATTTTTGGCCGTATTCCTCCATAGAGAAACGGTTAAGGAGGGCGACTAACGCGATTGAGGCGCTTTCTTTCGATCTTTCTCCGAATAGTAAAGAAGGAAGAGGAAAGAGAGCTTATCAACCGCCATTTTATGACAATTTGCTATGACGATGAGATAAATTTTCGTACCTGCTTTCCATCCCATCTTGCGTATTGCTTCCATTGCTGAAGACCTGGCCTCCAGTATTCAAGGGTGTATTCTTCGGCGTATTCTTGACCTCTTCCGTGGTCGAAACGTCCTTGAGTTTGAACACCCGTGACGACATGAACTGAACCGAAATCGACCTGGATATATTCTCGAACTCCGCTTTCGACCTGCGGCTTCGGACACCAGGCACCTCCCGCTCTTTCCAGCCTCAGCCTAAAAAGAGAAAGAAAATCACTAACTTCTCCAAGTTAAAATTTTATTACTTATTTGTTTTCTGTATAAAAGAGGGAAGTTGATTTTGTTCATAGAGGGCGCCTCCTTTGGGGGAAGCTGCGTTTTTCCCGTCGCCCGAAAGAGCCGACGCTCAACTTTTCGTCAACCTTGTTAGGCCTCGTTCACTCTCGGGAATACTAAACAATACGAAGTGGTAAAAGTTTGATTCGGATCCCGCCCCTTTTACTTTCGGAATGCACTTTTTGAAGAGATTATTGAAAAAACACCCAGAAGGCAAGTAATCTAGGTAGTCAAAAATTTTTTTATTGTATTCAAGAAAAGTTCAAATTTGATTTATTTTTCGTAAAGAATAATGCTTTAGATCAGCTGGGTGCAATAGATTTGACCATATAGTCAGTTTTGACCTTGAAATTCAGGTGATTTTGACGTTTTCAATCATTTTAGGATACGGCGGCGTTTTTTTTGTTGAAATTTTCTCCAATTTTGCAAAAAAACTTTTGGTTTATTAACTTTTCTTTTTGATTTGGCCTTGGAATACCTTTATTTACTTAATTACACTTTTATTTTTTCGAAAATCTTAAAAATATAGAAAATCAGAAAATCGTCAATTTTTTAATTATAATTTTTATGATTAAAATAAAAACGATAAAACGAGTTTGTATTTAAATTTATGAATGTTTAATGAAGCTAAAAGCAAAGAAAGTTTTTTCTTAGCCACACTCAATTTTTGTAAATTGGGAGCAAATTAGAAAACTTCATAAAATCGTGGTTAATATTAGGTGTACAAAATGAAACTCGGCTAAAATCTACAAAATTCAAATTTACCCTGTGGCTGAGTTTCATTTTGTACACCTAATATGTGCCTTCTTTCCTGCCTTCTGTATACAGAATTTCTATCCTGTCGGCTACTCTTCTTCCTTTTCTATTCTGTAATTTGCCTTCTTTTATCATGCCTCTCATCCTGCCCTTAATCCTGCTTCCTATTCTGCCCATCAATTTCAAAATCCCCCGGGACCCTAAATTTCCATTAACAAAAACTTAGTCCAAAATGATGACAATTATTTCTAACTACCAGGACAAAAAAAGGAAAATGAATTTTTTTTATACTAATAATCAGAAGCCAAGATGGAATGGTATGCCAATTATGAGAACAATGGTTTCACCGCTTCCTATTCTCTATTGTTGGAATTTTATCTATGTTTCTGGCGTTTCTCCTAAAAATGTTTATAAATTATCATAAACAATAAAAGATTTTTCAACTCTTTTGCTTCAGGTTTTGCATAAAATTAAAATCTGCTTTGTAAATCCAATTTAAATAACGTTAATTGGGTATAAAAAGTAGGTGAAAAAAGTTAAGGAAAAAATTATAATGAAAAAAAAAGTGAAGAAATCTGCCAAAAATGGTGAAAACGCCCGAAAATCCGATTATAAAGATACTTTTGAGGTAAAAAAAATTTCTTTTGACCGTTGGAGATAGTCTGTTTCCACCCAAATGATGAAATCCCAAAAATATGCCAAAAACTTGGCTTTTTGGAAAAAATTAGGAAGCAAAAATAGTAGAAACGCCCAAAATCCGGTTTAAGGGGTGTTTTTGAGCTAAAAAATCCGCTAGCACTAAAAAAAGTAGGTAAAATCCTCAAAAACTCGCAAAAAAAATTTTTTTTTCACACAGAATGAAGAGCTGAAATGGCAAAACACTCCCAAAAAAACTGTTTTAAGGGGTGTTTTTGAGTTAAAAACCTTTCATAAATCTAACAACTTAAACATTTAATGATTCCTCACTTTTGTTTGCTTGTAGTAGTTTACCTGAGAACTGAATGCTTTAAAACTTTGAAACTTTTTGGGATGAAATCCCAGAAATATGCCAAAAACTTGGCTTTTTGGAAAAAAATTAGGAAGCAAAAATAGTAGAAACGCCCAAAAATCCGGTTTAAGGGGTGTTTTTGAGCTAAAAATCCGCTAGCACTAAAAAAAGTAGGTAAAATCCTCAAAAACTCGCAAAAAAAATTTTTTTTCACACAGAATGAAGAGCTGAAATGGCAAAACACTCCCAAAAAAACTGTTTTAAGGGGTGTTTTTGAGTTAAAACCTTTCATAAATCTAACAACTTAAACATTTAATGATTCCTCACTTTTGTTTGCTTGTAGTAGTTTACCTGAGAACTGAATGCTTTAAAACTTTGAAACTTTTTGGGATGAAATCCCAGAAATATGCCAAAAACTTGGCTTTTTGGAAAAAATTAGGAAGCAAAAATAGTAGAAACGCCCAAAAATCCGGTTTAAGGGGTGTTTTTGAGCTAAAAAATCCGCTAGCACTAAAAAAGTAGGTAAAATCCTCAAAAACTCGCAAAAAAATTTTTTTCACACAGAATGAAGAGCTGAAATTGCAAAAAACTCCCAAAATACTGTTTTAAGGGGTGTTTTTGAGTTAAAAACCTTTCATAAATCTAACAACTTAAACATTTAATGATTCCTCACTTTTGTTTGCTTGTAGTAGTTTACCTGAGAACTGAAAGCTTTAAAAATTTTGGGATGAAATCCCAAAAATATGCCAAAAACTTGGCTTTTTGGGAAAAAATTAGGAAGCGATAATGTTAGAAACGCGAAATGTTTCTGGCGTTTCTCCTAAAAATGTTTATAAATTATCATAAACAATAAAAGATTTTTAACTATTTGCTTCAGGTTTTGAATGGATTTTAGGGAGGGAAAAATTTTTTCGATTGCAAAACACTTTAACTGGAATGTTCATTTTTCATTGTTAAAAAAAAATTAGTACGGCTATTAAACTGGCTTAAAACGTTGCTCCCAGGCTTATTGACGATGTATATTCCACAAGTGAGTACTTGACCCGGATTCCCATAGCTTTGGAAGGAGGATGAGGGAATGAGATATTGTGGTTTTTTTTTAATGGGGCTTCTGTTCGTTTTCAACGGTACACATTGTTGTTTTATGGAAGCCCCGGGATCTGGGTTAAGAGGGGTAGCATATTTACCGCAAGGTCCTATTGACGTCGTACAAAATTGCTTTTTTCAATATCAAAAAAATCTTTTCAAGGTTATGAAGAAAAACTGAGATTGTAGACGGAAAAACGTTTCATTTTCTGAAAAGGGTTATAAATTAAAAGTCGTCTTCAATTGAGGCGCTCCGGGTACGAAGGGCGAACTCGACATCGGACAAATTTTTTAAACTTCCTTAAAGAAGTTATTGTGATACCCTCGACGTCGGGTTTTCGGGGAAGGGTCCTCCAGTTTTTTTTTCATTTTCAGATTCTAGACCTCTTGGTGAATACACCATATAATTTTTATGTTGAATTGGCCATTTTTTCCCCTCTAAATACGTAAAAACCGAAACTTTAAATTGATGCGAATATCTCGAAACTACGCTTTGTCGAGTTCGCCCTTCGTACCCGGAGCGCCTCAATTTATGTTTGGGGCAGGTTGATTTATAAGGTAAATCTCTCCCTTAGACCGCAGAGGTCAGTTTTAGCCGCTCGTATTTAAGAAGAGGTGACGGACCCCAAACCAAATCGGCGTTTTCCTCCCCCCCCCAACCCTCTTTTCTCGTCGTCACGGATTCCGCCTCGGTTGATGACTCCCCCAACTTCACGAAAACCCCTCCTGGAAAACGCCCGGGAAAGTTACAGCCCAATTAAGTCACCCCAGGGTATATTTTTTTACTGTCAAAAATTCCTGATTTATTACTTCACCTTATTGATTGATAAAAATCCAAGGGTAAAAAAAATAAGTTTAAAAATAACAAAAAAAAATCGAGTTCGTTATAGGTAAAAATGACATAATGTCGTAAATTATTAGGGAGAATCCTTGAATATCGACAAACCATCAACTTTCATTTTTTTCCCTTAAAAAAGAAGCTTGTAGATTCACAAAAAAAAAATTTTTATATTGCGCTGCAATGTATTAGGTGTACAAAATGAAACTCAGCCAAAATTTGAATTTTGTAGATTTTAGCCGAGTTTCATTTTGTACACCTAGTAGTTCATTTTTTCAAAATTTTAAACATTTTATGCGATAAAGTCCATCAAAAGTTGACCTTCTCCGTGTAAGGTTATTGAAGTATAACCATTAAGAAGGTTAATTTTTAAAGGCTTGTAAATCGTAAACCGTTACAGATATTGAAAAATGCACTAAATAGAATCTGTTGGAAATTTAATTTTCTTTAATTTTTATTCTATTCATTTTTTCTCTAGGACGCACGGTTTTCAAGATAAATTTATTTTAAAAAAAAAATTATTTTCCGAAAATGGTGCATCCTAGAAAAAAATAATTAAGTACAAACTTATAGAGAATTTAATTTCCTACAATTTTATTTATTAGGTGTACAAAATGAAACTCAGCCACAGGGTAAATTTGAATTTTGTAGATTTTAGCCCAGTTTCATTTTGTACACCTAGTAGTTCATTTTTTCAAAATTCTGAACATTTTAGGCGTTAAAGTCCATCAAAAGTTGACCTTCTCCGTGTAAGAAGGTTATTGAAGTTTAATTTATAATTGTCATAATTTTGGACTAAGTTTTTTAATGGAAATTAGGGTCCTGGGGGATTTTGAAATTGATGGGCAGAATATGAAGCAGGATTAAGGGCAGGATGAGAGGCATGATAAAAGAAGGCAAATTATAGAATAGAAAAGGAAGAAGAGTAGCCGACAGGATAGAAATTCTGTATACAGAAGGCAGGAAGGAAGGCACAAATTAGGTGTAGGTACAAAATGAAACTCGGCTAAAATCTACAAAATTCAAATTTACCTGAGTTTCATTTTGTACACCTAATAAATAAAAATTGTAGGAAATTTAATTCTCTATAAATTTGTACTTAATTATTTTTTTCTAGGATGCACCATTTTCGGAAAATAATTTTTTTAAAAATAAATTTATCTTGAAAACAGTGCGTCCTAGAGAAAAAATGAATAGAATAAAATTAAAGAGAATTGAATTTCCAACTGATTTTATTTAGTGCATTTTTTCAATATCTGTAACGGTTTACGATTTACAAGCGTTTAAAAATTAACCTTCTTAATGGTTATACTTCAATAACCTTATTACACGGAGAAGGTCAACTTTTGATGGACTTTAACGCCTAAAATGTTTAAAATTATGAAAAAATGAACTACTAGGTGTACAAAATGAATACGGCTAAAATCTACAAAATTGAAATTTACCCTGTGGCTGAGTTTCATTTTGTACACCTAATAAATAAAAATTGTAGGAAATTTAATTTTCTATAAATTTGTACTTAATTATTTTTTTCCAGGATGCACCATTTTCGGAAAATAATTTTTTTTTAAAAATAAATTTATCTTGAAAACAGTGCGTCCTAGAGAAAAATGAATAAAATAAAATTAAAGAAAATTAAATTTTCAACAGATTTTATTTAGTGCATTTTTTCAATATCTGTAACGGTTTACGATTTACAAGCCTTTAAACATTAACCTTCTTAATGGTTATACTTCAATAACCTTCTTACACGGAGAAGGTCAACTTTTGATGGACTTTTGGAGGAAGTATAATGGAGGGGAAGTATAACGGAGGGGGAAGTATAAGAGAGGGGGAAGTATAATGAAGGGAGGCGTCTTTTTCTGCTTCATAAGAAACGATTTCTTAAACATAAAATTTTGCTTTTTTTCTTTAACCATATTAAAAATAGCTTTTCAGCCGAAAACATCACGAGCAGACGATCTACATTTTACTTCCGAACGAATGGCGTTTCACGCCTCACTCCCCACGCTAAAGAGCATTAATCCTCAGGGCCTTTTGAAAATATTGAATTTTCATTTTTTTTTTAAATTAATTTAGCTTTATTTTATTTTTGATAAGAGGGAGTTTTGTTTTTTTCGACACCCCATCACATGAGTGGAGGGGTCATTAATTGGTTTTAAACTTGAATAAATTTTACTTTGATCGAATATCATCCTTTTAAAAACGAGGGGATTTGAATTAATTTTTGTTTCTAGATTCTTTCCAATTACACGTGTTTTAAGTAGATTTTTCTAAAAGGGGAAATCACGCGATTTAGAGTATATAAGAAATATAAAGTTTTATACTTTATATACTCAAAGTACTTTATATACTCATGTACTTTATATACTTAAAGTACTTACTATACTCAGTACTAAATATGCTCAAAGTACTTTATATACTCAAAGTACTTAATATACTCAGATACTCAAAGTATTTAATATACTCAAATTACTTCATATTCAGGTACTTAAGATACTCAAAGTATACAAACGTTTATGTAAAGTACTTTGAGTATATTAAGTGAGTATATAAAGTACTTTGAGTATATACTGTACTTGGAGTATATTAAGTACCTGAGTATGATAAGTACTTTGGATATATTAAATACCTGTGCATAATGTACTTTGATTATATTAAGTGAGTAGGTATATAAAGTACCTACTCTGAGAATATTAAGTGAGTATAAAAAGTACTTTGAGTATATTAAGTACCTGAGTGTATAAAGTTCTTTAAGTATATTAAGTACCTGTGTATATAAAGTACTTTGGATATATTAAATACCTGTGTATATAAAGTACTTTGATTATATTAAGTGAGTATATACAGTACTCTGAGTATATTAAGTGAGTATATAAAGTACTCTGAGTATATTAAGTGAGTATAAAAAGTACTTTGAGTATATTAAGTACCTGAGTATATTAAGTACTTTGAGTATATAAAGTTCTTTAAGTATATTAAGTACCTGTGTATGTAAAGTACTTTGGATATATTAAATACCTGTGTATATAAAGTACTTTGATTATATTAAGTGAGTATAAAAAGTTCTTTGAGTATATTAAGTACCTGAGTATGATAAGTACTTTGGATATATTAAATACCTGTGCATATAATGTACTTTGATTATATTAAGTGAGTAGGTATATAAAGTACTCTGAGTATATTAAGTGAGTATAAAAAGTACTTTGAGTATATTAAGTACCTGAGTATATAAAGTTCTTTAAGTATATTAAGTACCTGTGTATATAAAGTACTTTGGATATATTAAATACCTGTGTATATAAAGTACTTTGATTATATTAAGTGAGTATAAAAAGTTCTTTGAGTATATTAAGTACCTGAGTATGATAAGTACTTTGGATATATTAAATACCTGTGCATAATGTACTTTGATTATATTAAAGTAGGTATATAAAGTACTCTGAGTATATTAAGTGAGTATAAAAAGTACTTTGAGTATATTAAGTACCTGAGTATATTAAGTACCTGAGTATAAAGTTCTTTAAGTATATTAAGTACCTGTGTATATAAAGTACTTTGGATATATTAAATACCTGTGTATATAAAGTACTTTGATTATATTAAGTGAGTATAAAAAGTTCTTTGAGTATATTAAGTACCTGAGTATGATAAGTACTTTGGATATATTAAATACCTGTGCATATAATGTACTTTGATTATATTAAGTGAGTAGGTATATAAAGTACTCTGAGTATATTAAGTGAGTATAAAAAGTACTTTGAGTATATTAAGTACCTGAGTATATAAAGTTCTTTAAGTATATTAAGTACCTGTGTATATAAAGTACTTTGGATATATTAAATACCTGTGTATATAAAGTACTTTGATTATATTAAGTGAGTATATAAAGTACTTTGAGTATATTAAGTGAGTATATAAAGTACTCTGAGTATATCAAGTGAGTATAAAAAGTACTTTGAGTATATTAAGTACCTGAGTATATTAAGTACTTTGAGTATATAAAGTTCTCTAAGTATATTAAGTACCTGTGTATATAAAGTACTTTGGATATATTAAATACCTGTGTATATAAAGTACTTTGATTATATTAAGTGAGTATATAAAGTACTCTGAGTATATTAGGTGAGTAAAAAGTACTTTGAGTATATAAAGTACCTGAGTATATAAAGTACATTGAGTATATAAAGTACTTTGAGTATATGAGGCGCTCCGAGTACGAAGGGCGAACTTGACATCGGATAAATATAATGTGATATGGTATCACAATAACTTCTTTAAGGAAGTTAAAAGACAATTGCTTAAAATTTTATACATTACCAAAAATATAGGTAAGTATTATAACCTCGTCAAAAAGCGTTTAAAAAATGACGTTTTGAATTTTTGATATTTTATCGATTTATACAAGTTTTAACGTAAACATAAGTTTGATATCGTAAACCCGAAACTACCCCGAAACAAGTCAAACTTTCCTCTTTGGAAATTCCTTTTCCTTTAAAGTTTCTAAAGTACAGAGAACTAAAAAATAAAAATTTCATTATGGAAAAAAGTCTAGTTATGATGGCAGATGGACAAAAACTCGTTTTTACGTTTCGCTATGCAGATGTTCCCTGTATTCCCAAAGAAGTTTCCTTTTTTTTACTGTAAACTTAGATTAAAATTTTCATTAAACCACAGGGAATGCCCGGAGGTGTTATTACGAATCTTGTTGTTCTTACATTTTCCTCGAATTTGAATAAATTCGCCTTCCTAAATTGATGCTTTTGAAGAAAAAGGTGGAAAGGGAAGCTTATATTAAACATGTAATTAGAAGTTTACACAATAGGGAGAGCCACCCTTTTTTTTACTCCCCCCCCCCCCCTAACCTTATAAAGGGCCACTTTACAAAACCGCCCTTTTAGGGGAAAAGGTATCAAGACGGTTTTTTTAATATAAGAAGTTTCCCTGACACTTTAAAAAACGTATTTTAAAACACCCTGTATACTTAAAAAAATTAACCTTCGGCTAAGGGTTTTCCCATAAAATACGCCTGATCGCCTGATTTCCAGAAAAATTTAAAATAGAAAGAATCACAAAGGAAAATTTATTGTGATACCCTCGATGGATTACCTGATTTTTTGCGGAACATTAAAAAACCACCGCCCAAAAAAACTGTTTTAAGGGTATTTTCGAACTAAAAACCTCTCATAAACCTAACGACTTAAACATTTAATGATTCCTCACTTTTGTTTGCTTGTAGTAGTTTACCTGAGAACTGAAAGCATTAAAACGTTAAAACTTTTTGGGATGAAATCCCAAAAATATGCCAAAAACTTGGCTTTTTGGAAAAAAATTAGGAAGCGAAAATGGCAGAAACGCCCAAAAATCCGGTTTAAGGGGTGTTTTTGAGCTAAAAAATCCGCTAGCACTAAAAAAAGTAGGTATAATCCTCAAAAACTCGCAAAAAAAATTTTTTTTTTCACACAGAACGAAGAGCCGAAATGGCAAAAACGCCAAAAAAAACTGTTTTAAGGGATGTTTTTGAGCTAAAAAATCCGCTGGCACTAAAAAAGTAGGTAAAATCCTCAAAAACTCGCAAAAAAAATTTTTTTTTCACACATAACGAAGAGCTGAAATGGCAAAAACGCCCAAAAGAATGTTTTAAGGGGTGTTTTCGAGCTAAAAACCTGTTTCTAAGTTATAAAATAAGCTAGTTTTTAAGCTAAAAAATCCGCTAGCACTAAAAAAAGTAGGTAAAGTCCTCAAAAACTCGCAAAAAAAAATTTTACATAGAATGAAGAGCTGAAATGGCAAAAACGCCAATAAAATCTGTTTTAAGGGGTGTTTTCGAGCTAAAAACGTTTCATAAACCTAACAACTTAAACATTTAATGATTCCTCACTTTTATTTGCTTGTAGTAGTTTACCTGAGAACTGAAAGCTTTAAAACTTTGAAACTAAATCTTAAGTATTTTAAGGATGGCTGTCTTAGATAATTTGTCGGCTGTCCAAAGTTCTAATGTTACCTTTTAAAAGAAGTTTGTAGAAAACTAAATTTCTTCCCAAACTATAACCCTCGCCGATACCTTTGGGAAATCGTCTGGTGGGGGAGCGATTGCTAACTTTAACCGCAAGAGCACACGTGCGAAACAATTAACACCCTTATCGATCTAAGACCTCTTCTTTTTTTTTTATTATTTAAAAATGTTCCATTTACACATATTGTTTATTTACACGTGGGAGAAAATGCGTGCGATAAAAGGGGGTTAAAGGAGCTCAGCTGGATGAGCATTGAAAAACACAAAAAAAATCAATGGCGAGTAAAAAGGTCTACCGGAGGCATGCTATTAGCCATTTTCATGGATTACTACATATAACACGTAGTACGGGCATAAAAAAAAGGCCTAAGCTCCTTCTCTGGATTTATTTTTTTTACCTCAAATCCCTCCAAGGCATTGTTTTTTATGCTAAATTCTTACTCGCACAAAAAAGGCGGAAAACTGCGTATTTTGGGGGGGGGGGTGATATTTAAATATTGAACGATTTCGTTGTTGTGCGGATGGCTAAGAAAGGATTTTGATCAGCTGGATGCAGCAGATTTGATGTTTAAGTCGGTGTATTTGAATTGTCGAGGAAAAGTATGGACCTGGTCCTGAAAGGAACTTTTTTGATGATAGAAGTCAAGAAAAGGCCCGGTAGAAGGGAAGGATGGAAGGCAAGAAGGAAGGCAGGATAAAAGGCAAAGATAGATAGAAGCCAGGATAGAAAGCAAGCTATAGAAACCAAATGGAAAGGAAAATACTGGTTTGAAGAGCTTCCAACGAAAACTTCCTTTAAGAGAAGTATAACGGAGGGGAAGTAAAACGTAGGGGGAAGTTATGGGAGGGGAAGTATAACGGAGTGGGAAGTATATGGGAGGGGGAAGTATATGGGAGGGGGAAGTTTAAGTGAGGGGTAGTATAACAGAGGGTGAAGTATAACGGTTTTTGCCATTTTGGCTCTTCGTTCTGTGTGAAAAAAAATTTTTTTTTGCGAGTTTTTGAGGATTTTACCTACTTTTTTTAGTGCTAGCGGATTTTTTAGCTCAAAAACACCCCTTAAAACAGTTTTTTTTTTGGCGTTTTTGCCATTTCGGCTCTTCGTTCTGTGTGAAAAAAAAATTTTTGCGAGTTTTTGAGGATTTTACCTACTTTTTTTAGTGCTAGCGGATTTTTTAGCTCAAAAACACCCCTTAAACCGGATTTTTGGGCGTTTCTACCATTTCGCTTCCTAATTTTTTACAAAAAGCCAAGTTTTTGCATATTTTTAGGATTTCATCATTTGGGTGGAAACAGACTATCTCCATCGGTCAAAAGAAATTTTTTTTTTACCTCAAAAGTATCTTTATAATCGGATTTTCGGGCGATTTCACCATTTTTGGCAGATTTCTTCACTTTTTTTTCCCTTATATTTTTTTCCTTAACTTTTTTCACCTACTTTTTGTCCCGATTTACGTTATTTAAATTGGATTTACAAAGCAGATTTTAATTTTATGCAAAACTCGTAAGTCCCCGGTCGAGAGTCGTGTTAATCGAATTCAATTCCCGAGAGTTGCACACAATGCAACAGGATTTGCATTAATTAGCATCGTGCGAACAGGTATCATGTATTTTAAAGCATGTTATGACGTAATTTTCCGTTTAAAAAAAAATTGACTAATTTTAGGATTTAGGTTAAAAGCTTTTTTTCGTTGTTTGTGCAATATTTAACAAAGAGTCGCTCTGTTTAAATCGTTCTTTGTGGCTGTCGGACAAAAGCGGGATGGAAATGGTCGTACGAAGGGAAATTTGGTGGGATCAACATTTCTGACAAATGGAGTCCGATGTAAAAGCTCTCCCCCTAACTTCCCAATTATGGCTTATATCTGGCCATGACAAGCGCCCCAGGTGGGCAACCCCCAAAAACCGATATTTCCCTTTTAATTTTGTAAACGCTTACTTTTTTTTTCCTCTTCTATTAGCCGGAATCGGCAAACGTCGATTCCTTTTCGATTCAGCATCTGTCAGAGAAGTCATTAAGTATTAGATTTTCTCTATATCCTAAAAAGTAACATTTTATCCTTTTCCAACTCAATATAAAGGTTTATCACTCACATAATTTTTTTTTTCTACCCTCTTAACTCTTTTATTTTCTCATTTTAAAAGACAAACGTAAAAGTCGTTTAATTTTGACACTTTCAATATCTTTTACGCTTTATTCAAACTATTTTTCAAATTTATGATTAGAATGTTAAAATTTTATTATAGGTTAGATTTTCATTCATTTTAATTAAAAGATGCCCGAATTTCACTCCGCGTGTTCTTAAGAAACCTCAATTTTTACAGAATTTACATGCGTTTTTCCCGATTTTATGACTAAAAAACGAAATTATCTGGAGTTTTTCGCGGTTTTTGAAGAGGGAAGCCCATTTTTACCGGATTTTTGGGCGTTTTCTTAGGTTTTTTGACGGAAAAACCACTCTTATGCCGTATTGTTTGGAGATTTTTTAATCATATTTTATAATATAAGACACACTTTTAGAAGATATTCGGAAGCTTTTCTCGGTTTTTTTTAAACAGAAAAACTCAATTTTAGAAGTTTTTTTCGTTTTGACAAAAAAAAAAAAAAAAAAAAAAAAAAAAAAAAAAAAAAAAAAAAAAAAAAAAAAAAAAAAAAACCATCACGACCGAATTTTTATGATTTTTTCTCGGGTGCCTACATCTCGTCACAAAATAAACTCGTCCTAAACTTAATGTAAAAAGAAAAAAATATAAGCTGTCATCTCGTCACAAAGTATTCTCGTCCTAAACTTAATGGAAAAGGAAAAAATATAAGCTGTCATCTCGTCACAAAGTGTTCTCGTCCTAAACTTAATGGAAAATGAAAAAAAAATATAAGCT
This sequence comes from Orius insidiosus, assembly GCA_014119065.1. Taxonomy (NCBI): domain Eukaryota; kingdom Metazoa; phylum Arthropoda; class Insecta; order Hemiptera; family Anthocoridae; genus Orius; species Orius insidiosus. Next base: position 28,884 of record JACGAQ010000391.1, on the reverse strand, counting down.
GTCATCTCCTCACAAAGTATTCTCGTCCTAAACTTAATGGAAAAAGAAAAAAAATATAAACTGTCATCTCGTCACAAAGTATTTTCGTCCTAAACTTAATGGAAAAAGAAAAAAATATAAGCTGTCATCTCGTCACAAAGTATTCTCGTCCTAAACTTAATGGAAAAAGAAAAAAAAATATAAGCTGCCATCTCGTCACAAAGTATTCTCGTCCTAAACTTAATGGAAAAAGAAAAAAATTATAAACTGTCATCTCGTCACAAAGTATTTTCGTCCTAAACATAATGGAAAAAGAAAAAATATAAGCTGTCATCTCGTCACAAAGTATTCTCGTCGGATGTGATTACATTTGATTTAATTTTAACTAATATTTTATTTTACAGATATTTTTAGGACGAGATGACTTTAGGACGAGAATACTTTCGGACTAGATTACTTCCATTTTACTAAAGTATAATATTTAAAAAATTGTATAAAAATTGAAATCCACTTGTCCGAATGTCATCTCGTCCTATCTCGTGCTAAAAAGGGGCGGAGCCTGTTGGGACGAGATTATTTTCGGACTACATGTCATTTTTTCTTTTTCTATTTAGATTAGGACGAGAATACTTAAGGACGAGATGTGTGCCCCCGTTTTCCTCGATTTCTACCTGGAAAAAACCTTTATTCGCCTCCCCCCGTATAGCTTGCCTCCTAAACTGTCGTTTAGCTTGCCTCCTAACCTGTCAATCAGCTTGCCTCCTAACCTGTCGTTTAGCTTGCCTCCTAAACTGTCGTTTAGCTTGCCTCCTAACCTGTCGTTTAGCTTGCCTCCTAACCTGTCGTTTAGCTAGCCTCCTAAACTGTCTTTTAGCTTGCCTCCTAAACTGTCGTTTAGCTTGCCTCCTAAACTGTCGTTTAGCTTGCCTCCTAAACTGTCTTTTAGCTTGCCTCCTAAACTGTCTTTTAGCTTGCCTCCTAACCTGTCGATCAGCTCCCTGATTTCACTCCACATCTTCTTAAGAAACCGCCACTTTTACAGAATTTACATGCGTTTTTCCCGATTTTATGACAAAAAAAAAAAACGAAATTATCTGGAGTTTTCTTCTCGTCACAAAGTAATCTCGTCCTAAACTTAATGAAAAAGAAAAAAATATAAGCTGTCATCTCGTCCCAACTGGCTACGATCCTTTTTAGGACGAGATGACATTAGGACGTGATGACATTAAGACGAGATTCATTAAGACGACATTCTGACAAGAGGATTTCAATTTTTATACAATTACATATTTAAATTAAAATAGATATCATCTCGTCCTAAAGAGATCTGCAAAATAAAATATTCGTAAAAATTAAATCGAATGTAATATCATCCACAAGTTAGTATTCTCGTCCTAATGTCATCTCGTTCTAAAACTAACGCTGACTACTTTCGGATGAGATAACATTTGATTTAATTTTAACTAATATTTTATTTTACAGATATTTTTAGGACGAGATGAGGACGAGAATACTTTCGGACTAGATTATTTCTATTTTAATAAAGTATAATATTTAAAAAAATTTATAAAAATTGAAATCCACTTGTCCGAATGTCATCTCGTTCTACTGTCATCTCGTGCTAAAAAGGGGCGGAGCCTGTTGGGACGAGATTATTTTCGGACGAGATGTCAGTTTTATATTTTTTTCTTTTTCTATTTTGATTAGGACGAGAATACTTTCGGAGGAAATGTGTGCCCCCGTTTTCCTCGATTTCTACCTGGAAAAAACCTTTATCCCCCCCCCCCCCCCGCGAAAAACTCTCATTTTACCGGATTTCACTAAATTTTTTCTCAGTTTTCGTCAAACCTAAAATCCGCCATTTTGTAAAGTTTTTGAATTTGCTCCCAATTTACAAAAAATTGACTGTGGTTAGGAACAAACTTTTTTACCTATTTGCTTCATTAAATACTCATTAATTTTATTACAAACTGTTTTTATCGTTTTTATTTTAATCATGAAATTTATGGCTAAAAAACTGACGCTTTTTTTGATTTTCTACATTTTTATGAATTTGAAAAAAAAAATCTTTTGCATTTAGGTAATTAAATGAGGCGCTCCGGGTACGAAGAGCGAACTCAACATCGGAGAAATTTTTTTAACTTCCTAAAGAAGTTATTATGATACCCTCGACGTCGGGTTTTTGGGGAAGGGTCCTCCAGTTCTTTTTCATTTTCAGATTCTAGACCTCTTGGTGAATACACCCATATAATTTTTATGTTGAGTTCGCCATTTTTTCCCCTTTAAATACGTAAAAACCGAAACTTTAAAATGCGAATATCTCGAAACTAGGTTTTGTCGAGTTCGCCCTTCGTACCCGGAGCGCCTCAAATGTACCTGTATTTTAAAGCCAAATCAAAATGAAAAAATAATTAAAAACAGCAGTGTTGTTCGCAAAATTGGTGCAAAACTTTAACGAAAAATTTCCCCGTTTTAAGTGTTAAAGCTTAAGGAGCCCTTTTTTCAAGGAATTATCGATCTGAAGGTTTTTGCCCACACATAAAAAATATATAAAATAAAAAGTCCAGAAATTGGCGTGTATGGGAGTAGTTAGACCACATTCATCAAAGAACGATTTAAAGAGCCACGCGATGTGGAAATTTTTATTATTAAAAGATAATAAAGACTTCATTATTGAATTAAAATATTAAAAGGTGGGATAATCAATAAAAAAGGCTTACCTTCCGTTTTTTGGTCCTACGTTAGGCACATATGAAGAACTCGCAGTGACAGCGCTATCTGGGATTTCTTCCGACTCCATACCAAGCGCTCTATCGCAGCTTTCTGGAAATAAAAGAAGGGGGAAAAAAATGGTGAGTAATGGAAGATAATTTAGTGTATAGTGATGGAAAACAACAATGAGAAAGAAAGGGAAGCTCACCTTATTTAGACAAATTGTCCTTTACCCGAGTAAAGACCCGTCGGATCCATTAATCTACCTCATTGTTGCCCACGGTAATTATTCATGTTTTTCTGACTCATCTTCCCGCGGACGGGCGAAAAACAAAAGGGCCGTTAAAACCCTTTGGGGAAGGGCGGGGGTTTCCCTTCTTTCCCGGCACTCGTTTCGCTAACGGCGTGATTAAGGTAGTCATTGTGTATTAATAAGTGCATAGTCATGGATGGGAGGCACATGTGTGTAAACACAGATTAGCCCTTAAGGGGCCACCCTGAGGGAGATAACCCCGATGGCGAATAAAATATGTAAGTTAGGGAGCGAAATTCTGTTTGCCTCTTACACCCCACCCCTTTTACCATCTTTATGACTTTTCGGTTAATAACGATTAATGAGCTTCATTTACATGATTGATGGTCTCTATGGAAACACCATGTATTTACGACGAGTTTTAACGGCACCTAGACGTTAAATGACTTAGGGGAACGACATCTTTAAAATCCCTTCCTTCAAAACCCTTTTAATTTAAAAAAACATCCATAAAAAGAGTAAAATTAGAGGAGTTATGAGCTTTTCCTAGGATGGAGTTAAAAATTTAAAATTAGATGACTAATTTTGACAAGGAATTCGATAAAAAGTAATATTTTAGGCGACCAGGCCAAAATAAATTCAAAAATCTAATAAAAACGCCGGAATAGCGAGGACAACATAAATTAGTGCAAAAGGAGGTTTTAAGTTAGAAAAAACTGCCTTTTAGATTGCCTCCTAACCTGTCGTTTAGCTTGCCTCCTAAACTGTCGTTTAGCTTGCCTCCTAAACTGTCGTTTAAATTGCCTCCTCACCTGTTGTTTAGCTTGCCTCCTAAACTGTCGTTTAGCCTGCCCGATAAGATGTCGTTCAGCTTGCCTCCTAAATTGTCGTTTAGCTTGCCTCCTAACCTCTCTTCTAGCTCGCCTCTTAAGCTGTCTTCTAGCTTGCCTCCTAACCTGTCGTTTAGGTTGCCCCCTATACTGCCATTTTGCTTGCCCAATAAGCTGTCTTTCAGCTTGCCTCCTAAACTGTCGTTTAGCTTGCCTCCAAAACGGGAGTTTAACTTGCTTCCTAAACAGTTGTTTAGCTAGCCTCCTAACCTGTCGTTTAGCTTGCCTCCTAACAGTCGTTTAGCTTGCTTCCTAAACTGTCGTTTGGCTTGCCTCCTAACCTGTCGTTTAGATTGCCTCCAAAACGGTAGTTTAACTTGCTTCCTAAACAGTCGTTTAGCTAGCCTCCTAACCTTTCGTTTAGCTTGCCTCCTAACAGTCGTTTAGCTTGCTTCCTAAACTGTCGTTTGGCTTGCCTCCTAACCTGTCGTTTAGCTTTCCTCCAAAACGGTAGTTTAACTTGCTTCCTAAACAGTCGTTTAGCTAGCCTCCTAACCTGTCGTTTAGCTTGCCTCCAAAACGGTAGTTTAACTTGCTTCCTAAACAGTCGTTTAGCTTGCCTCCTAACCTACCTTCTAGCTTGCCTCCTAAGATGTCATTTAGCTTACCTCCTAAATTGCTTTTAGCTCGTTTTTCCAGTAGTAGGTCATTTATTCTGCTGTCCCGAATTTTGGGAAAAAAAAGGCGGTAAAACATCGGTAATCAAGTAGCAGATTTCACTTTATCAAATTTGGATTGTTTTCCTCATCGTAACCTCTTGTTTTGATTGCCTCCAAACTGCCATTTAGCTTGCCCGATAAGCTGTCGTTCAGCTTGCCTCCTAAATTGTCGTTTAGCTTGCCTCCTAACCTGTCTTCTAGCTTGCCTCTTAACCTGTCTTCTAGCTTGCCTCCTAACCTGTCGTTTAGCTTGCCTCCTAACCTGTCTTCTAGCTTGCCTCCTAATCTGACTTTTAGCTTGCCTCCTAACCTGTCTTCTAGCTTGCCTCCTAACCTGTCGTTTAGCTTGCCTCCTAAATTGCTTTTAGCTTGTTTTTCCAGTAGTTCCTCTGCATTGCGGTACAAGAGGTCATATATTCTGCTGTCCCAAATTTTGGGAACAAAAGTCGGTAAAACACCGGTAATCAAGTAGCAGATTTCACTTTATCAAATTTGGATTATTTCCTCATCGTAACCTCTCGTTTTGATTGCCTCCAAACTGCCATTTAGCTTGCCCGATAAGCTGTCGTTCAGCTTGCCTCCTAACCTGTCGTTTAGCTTGCCTCCTAAACTGTCGTTTAGCTTGCGAGCGATCACTCTGTCCGAGGCTCCCAGGGATTACCGCAGATCTTCTGATAAGCATGGGCTTACATTTATTTCTAAAAAGCAATTTAATTTATAAAATTCTGGTATATCACGGTAGAGGGGACATGGGATTTCCATAATTTGATATTATGCAGATCTCGTCAAGTTGAAAGGTCCTTCTGGAAGGCGAAACTGACAACCGCTTATGGTATCAAAAGCGGGTCGTGAGCTGTTCGGAAAGGAGAAGGGGAGTGTGGGAAAACGGAGAGAATATACGGGGAACAATACACTCCTTTCATATAAGCCCCCCCGACGCCATTCCTTCCTTGAGACTCCCTGACATTATTCCGAATTAATTAAATTTAAGACGAAAACGGCCTCCAGACAAATAACAATGAAAGTTTATACATGGTCCCCATCTTCAACTTTCTTGTTTCTATCTGTCACAAATCTTAACACTTTACAAGACTTTAAATTATTTTCATCTTTACGAAAAACGCTTTTTTTAAAAAACAATTTAATAATTATTGTGGGAATTTAAGATCATCATGTTGGCAGGACTGAAGAAGTATGGCGGATGAGTTTAGTTTGTGTTCTTTAAAATGAAAGTTCCCTTTATGTTCAACTGCGTTATGTTGAAAGGACAAATTTTATGTCGAGACAAGTGTTAAATCTCTTCTTTATGGTGAGATGTATCATGTTCAAATGCATTATGGTGAACGTTTTCGACTATTTTCTTTATGTTGAGTTGCACATTTTTTATGGTGAACAACATGAAGTTTTTCTTATGTTCAACTGCGTTGAAAGGACAAATTTTATGTCGAGACTAGTGGTAAATCTCTTCTTTATGGTGAGATGTCTTATGTTGAAATGCAAATGGTGAACGTTTTCGACTATTTTCTTTATGTTGAGTTGCAGATTTTTATGGTGAACAACATAAAAGTTTCCTTTATGTTCAATTGCGTTGAAAGGACAAATTTTATGTCCAGACGAGTGTTAAATCTCTTCTTTACGGTGAGATGTCTTATGTTCAAATGCATTATGGTGAACGTATTCGACTATTTTCTTTATGTTGAGTTGCAGATTTTTATGGTGAACAACATAAAAGTTGTCTATATGTTCAACTGCGTTGAAAGGACAAATTTTATGTCCAGACGAGTGTTAAATCTCTTCTTTACGGTGAGATGTCTTATGTTCAAATGCATTATGGTGAACGTATTCGACTATTTTCTTTATGTTGAGTTGCAGATTTTTTATGGTGAACAACATAAAAGTTGTCTATATGTTCAACTGCGTTGAAAGGACAAATTTTATGTCGAGAAAAGTGTTAAATCTCTTCTTTATGGTGAGACGTATCATGTTCAAATGCATTATAGTGAACGTTTTCGACTATTTTCGTTATGTTGAGTTGCATTTTTTTTTCAAAATCGTTTCACCAGAAACGACTTTAACAATAAATGCAAGTCGACATAAAAAATGGGCAAGACACCATAACGCTTCTCACCATAAAAGCCTCTCTTTGAACTTGTATCGCCATAAAACTGTTTCTGTCGTTTGGGCAAAATCTCACCATAAACTAGGGACAGCGAAAGAGCAAACTTACTTCCATGTATTATGCCCAACGACAAAAACAGTATTATGCCGAAACTTCTTTAAAATGAAAGTTCCTTTATGTTCAACTGCGTTATGTTGAAAAGACAAATTTTATGTCGAGACAAGTGTTCAATCTCTTCTTTATGGTGGGATGTATCATGTTCAAATGCATTATGGTGAAGGTTTTCGACTATTTTCGTTATGTTGAGTTGCATTTTTTTGCAACATCGTTTCGCCAGAAACGACTTTTTCAATAAATGCAAGTCAACATAAAAAATGTGCAAGTCACCATAACGCTTCTCACCATAAAAGCCTCTCTTTGAACTTGTTTCGCCATAAACTGTTTCTGTCGTTTGGGCAAAATCTCACCATAAACTAGGGACTGCGAAAGAGCAAGCTTACTTCCGATTATTATGCCCAAACGACAAAAACAGTATTATGCCGAAACTACAAGTTCTTTAAAATGAAAGTTTCCTTTATGTTCAACTGCGTTATGTTGAAAGGACAAATTTTATGTCGAGACAAGTGTTAAATCTCTTCTTTATGGTTAGATGTATCATGTTCAAATGCATTATGGTGAACGTTTTCGACTATTTCGTTATGTTGAGTTGCAGATTTTTTATGGTGAACAACATAAAAGTTTCCTTTATGTTCAACTGCGTTGAAAGGACAAATTTTATGTCGAGACAAGTGTTAAATCTATTCTTTATGGTTAGATGTATCATGTTCAAATGCATTATGGTGAACGTTTTCGACTATTTCGTTATTTTGAGTTGCAGATTTTTTATGGTGAACAACATAAAAGTTTCCTTTATGTTCAACTGCGTTGAAAGGACAAATTTTATGTCCAGACGAGTGTTAAATCTCTTCTTTACGGTGAGATGTCTTATGTTCAAATGCATTATGGTGAACGTTTTCGACTATTTTCTTTATGTTGAGTTGCAGATTGTTTATGGTGAACAACATAAAAGTTTCCTTCATGTTCAACTGCGTTGAAAGGACAAATTTTATGTCGAGACAAGTGTTAAATCTCTTCTTTACGGTGAGATGTATCATGTTCAAATGCATTATGGTGAACGTTTTCGACTGTTTTCTTTATGTTGAGTTGCAGATTTTTTATGGTGAACAACATAAAAGTTTCCTTTATGTTCAACTGCGTTGAAAGGACAAATTTTATGTCGAGACAAGTGTTAAATCTATCTTTATGGTGAGATGTATCATGTTCAAATGCATTATGGTGAACGTTTTCGACTATTTCGTTATGTTGAGTTGCAGATTTTTTATGGTGAACAACATAAAAGTTTCCTTTATGTTCAACTGCGTTGAAAGGACAAATTTTATGTCGAGACAAGTGTTAAATCTATTCTTTATGGTTAGATGTATCATGTTCAAATGCATTATGGTGAACGTTTTCGACTATTTCGTTATGTTGAGTTGCAGATTTTTTATGGTGAACAACATAAAAGTTTCCTTTATGTTCAACTGCGTTGAAAGGACAAATTTTATGTCCAGACGAGTGTTAAATCTCTTCTTTACGGTGAGATGTCTTATGTTCAAATGCATTATGGTGAACGTTTTCGACTATTTTCTTTATGTTGAGTTGCAGATTGTTTATGGTGAACAACATAAAAGTTCCTTTATGTTCAACTGCGTTGAAAGGACAAATTTTATGTCGAGACAAGTGTTAAATCTCTTCTTTACGGTGAGATGTCTTATGTTCAAATGCATTATGGTGAACGTTTTCGACTATTTCGTTATGTTCAGTTGCAGATTTTTTATGGTGAACAACATAAAAGTTTCCTTTATGTTCAACTGCGTTGAAAGGACAAATTTTATGTCGAGACAAGTGTTAAATCTATTCTTTATGGTTAGATGTATCATGTTCAAATGCATTATGGTGAACGTTTTCGACTATTTCGTTATGTTGAGTTGCAGATTTTTTATGGTGAACAACATAAAAGTTTCCTTTATGTTCAACTGCGTTGAAAGGACAAATTTTATGTCCAGACGAGTGTTAAATCTCTTCTTTACGGTGAGATGTCTTATGTTCAAATGCATTATGGTGAACGTTTTCGACTATTTTCTTTATGTTGAGTTGCAGATTTTTTATGGTGAACAACATAAAAGTTTCCTTTATGTTCAACTGCGTTGAAAGGACAAATTTTATGTCGAGACAAGTGTTAAATCTATTCTTTATGGTGAGATGTATCATGTTCAAATGCATTATGGTGAACGTTTTCGACTTTTTCTTTATGTTGAGTTGCAGATTTTTTATGGTGAACAACATAAAAGTTTCCTTTATGTTCAACTGCGTTGAAAGGACAAATTTTATGTCGAGACAAGTGTTAAATCTATTCTTTATGGTGAGATGTATCATGTTCAAATGCATTATGGTGAACGTTTTCGACTGTTTTCTTTATGTTGAGTTGCAGATTTTTTATGGTGAACAACATAAAAGTTTCCTTTTTGTTCAACTGCGTTGAAAGGACAAATTTTATGTCGAGACAAGTGTTAAATCTATTCTTTATGGTGAGATGTATCATGTTCAAATGCATTATGGTGAACGTTTTCGACTATTTTCGTTATGTTGAATTGCATTTTTTTTTTTATGGTGAACGGTAACTCGCGATTTCTGCTATTTTAAGGTAAATGCATTATGGCAGCTTATGTCGACACGTATACACCCATCTTCATAGGAAAAAAATCCCAAAAAGCAACCTTAATTCAGAATTTTCTGGCTAAAAAATAATTATTAAAATTCGTTTTATCCAAAATAGAGGAAAATAAAGTTTTGATGAAGAAAAAGAAGTTATATAGAACGACAAAAATTATTCATGGGTAAAATTTTAATGGGTAGTTGAGAAGGTAAAAGTTTAATGATTACCCTATCCAAGAGGGTGAAAAAAAAAAGTTTAAAGTAAAGACAAACTTTTAGACAATAATAATTAACAGCATTTACTTTCTCTAACTTTTTTTCTCTCTCTAAACTAAAATAATTGTTCAACAATTTTCTTAATTTAAAGTTTTGAGAGTGAAAGATGTGTTTTTTCCCTCTGCGTTGCGGTTTAAATAATTTAACACAAACACTAATCAAAGCCAACACTGTCGGTTTTAATTGGAAATCATTCATTGTTATTCTAGCATCGGTTCTGGGAGGCAAAATTTCTCTGTAGTTTCGCATCGGATTAGTCAATAGGTTTGATATATTTGATGCGTACATAAGGGCTTGAGGGGGTTTTACTAATGAGACAATTACACGTTAAATAACCGCCTGGGGTTTCGCCGTTTTCCGAAAACCGCTCGCCAAAACCGTCATTTTACTTTTCGGACTTGCTCCAATCGAACTTTGTTTTGTCGATTACCCTCAGGGGGAAAGATTGATTCGAAAGCAAAAATTGAGGCCAATCGTAGATTTTTTTCTTCAAGAAAAATGAACTAATCCAGACGAAAAATTAGCCTTTTTCAAATAGAAGTAAGGCTATGAATACTAAAATGATAAAATTATTCTTTTCTCTTTTCAGGCGATAGACATTTTCTATCGGTCATTCTAGATAGCAATTTAAATGATTGAAAAATTTATAAAAATGATAATGAAACTACCAAAAGATTTCTTTACTTAAGAGTCCGTTATACCACTTAGTACGGTGGCGTTTTTTCTTAGTTTTGCTCCCAACGTGCGAGAAAAATGTTGGTTTATAAGAATATTATGATTGAAAAAAACTTTTTTTTTCTGATTTTCAAAATTTTTCATATTTTGTAAATAAAGTTGTTCCAAATGCGCCATCAATTTTTGGGCAATTTTCTCACATTTTTTATGTCTAAATCGCCATTTTACTACATTTTGAAAATAAAGTTTTTTTATTTCAATAAATAAACGAAATAAAGTCGTTTGTATTTCAATAAATAAAGGAATTCTAAAGCAGAATCAAAAAGAAAAAAAATTAAGAAAACCAACGGTTTCCCCGCAAAATAGGAGCAAAACTTAAAAGAAAAAATTGTAAATCCATTTGATTTTTTCCAGTCGCAAGAACGAATCAAATCTGTTGTATCCAGCTGATCGATTTTTAGGGCAATTTTCTCGCATTTTCGATGTCTAAATCGCCATTTTACTAAATTTTTGGAAGTGAAGTCTTTTGTATTTCAATAAATAATTAATGAATTAAAGTCGTTTGTATTTCAAGAAATAAATGATTCTAATGCGAAATCAAAAAGAAAAAAAAATTAAGAAACCAACGGTTTCCCCGCAAAATAGGAGCAAAAATTTAAAAGAAAAAAATTATAAATCCATTTGATTTTTTCCGGTCGCATGAACGAATCAAATCCGTTGTATCCAGCTGATCGATTTTTAGGGCAATTTTCTCGCATTTTTGATGTCTAAATCGCCATTTTACTACATTTTTGAAAGTGAAGTCTTTTGTATTTCTATAAAAATTAATGAATTAAAGTCGTTTATATTTCAATAAATAAATGAATTCTAAAGCGAAATCAAAAAGAAAAGTTTCCCCGCAAAATAGGAGCAAAAACTTAAAAGAAAAAGTTATAAATCCATTTGATTTTTTCCGGTCGCATGAACGAATCAAATCTGTTGTATCCAGCTGATCGATTTTTAGGGCAATTTTCTCGCATTTTCGATGTCTAAATCGCCATTTTACTACATTTTTGAAAGTGAAGTCTTTTGTGTTTCAATAAATAAATGAATACTAACCAAATCAAAAAGAAAAGAAAAATTTGAAAAACCAACAATTTCCCCGCAAAATAGGAGCAAAAACTTAAAAGAAAAAATTATAAATCCATTTGATTTTTTTCCAGTAGCATGAACGAATCAAATCTGTTGTATCCAGCTGTTCAAAAAGCGCGATCGATTTTTAGGGCAATTTTCTCGCATTTTCGATGTCTAAATCGCCATTTGACTACATTTTTGAAAGTGAAGTCTTTTGTGTTTCAATAAATAAATGAATATAACCAAATCAAAAAGAAAAGAAAAATGTGAAAAACCCACAATTTAACCGCAAAATAGGAGGAAAAAATTGATAGAAAAATTATAAATCCATTGATTTTTTCCAGTCGCATGAACGAATCAAATCTGTTGTATCCAGCTGATCGATTTTTAGGGCAATTTTCTCCCATTTTTTATGTCTAAATCGCCATTTTACAACATTTTTGAAAATAAAGTTTTTTTTTTTTTTTTTTTTTTTTTTTTTTTTTTTTTTTTTTTTTTTTTTTTTTTTTTTTTTTTTCAATAAATAATGTATTAAAGTCGTTAGTATTTCAATAAACAAATGAATCCTAAAGCCAAATCAAAAAGAAAAGTTTCCCCGCAAAATAGGAGCAAAAACTTAAAAAAAAAAATTATAAATCCAATTGATTTTTCCAGTCGCATGAACGAATCAAATCTGTTGTATCCAGCTGTTCAAAAGAGCGGTCGATTTTTAGGGCAATTTTCTCGCATTTTCGATGTCTAAATCGCCATTTTACAAAATTTTTGAAAGTGAAGTCTTTTGTATTTCAATAAATTAATGAATATAACCAAGTCAAAAGAAAAGAAAAATGTGAAAAACCCACAATTTAACCGCAAAATAGGAGGAAAAAACTTGATAGAAAAAATTATAAATCCATTTGATTTTTTCCAGTCGCATGAACGAATCAAATCTGTTGTATCCAGCTGATCGATTTTTAGAGCAATTTCCTCCCATTTTGATGTCTAAATCGCCATTTTACTACATTTTAAATATAAGTTTTTTTTTTTTTTTTTTTTTTTTTTTTTTTTTTTCCCAATAAATAATTAATGTATTAAGTCGTTAGTATTTCAATAAATAAATGAATTCTAAAGCAAAATCAAAATGAAAAGTTTCCCCGCAAATTAGGAGCTAAAGCTTCATAGAAAAAATTATAAATCCATTTGATATTTTCCAGTCGCATGAACGAATCAAATCTGTTGTATCCAGCTGTTCAAAAAGAGCGATCGATTTTTAGGGCAATTTTCTCGCATTTTCGATGTTTAAATCGCCATTTTACTACATTTTTGAAAGTGAAGTCTTTGTATTTCAATAATAAATGAATAGGTATAACCAAATCAAAAGAAAAGAAAAATGTGAAAAACCCACAATTTAACCGCAAAATAGGAGCAAAAACTTAAAAGAAAAAATTATAAATCCATTTGACTTTTTCCGGTCGCATGAAAGAATCAAATCTGTTGTATCCAGCTGTTCAAAAAGCGCGATCGATTTTTAAGGCAATTTTCTCGCATTTTCGATGTCTACGCCATTTTACTAAATTTTGGGAAGTGAAGTCTTTTGTATTTCAATAAATAAATGAATATAACCAAATAAAAAAGAAAAGAAAAATGTGAAAAACCCACAATTTCCCCGCAAAATAGGAGCAAAACCTTAAAAGAAAAAATTATAAATCCATTTGATTTTTTCCGGTCGCATGAAAGAATCAAATCTGTTGCATCCAGCTGTTGAAAAAGCGCGATCGATTTTTAGGGCAATGTTCTCGCATTTTCGATCTTTAAATCGCCATTTTACTAGATTTTTGAAAGTGAAGTCTTTAGTATTTTAATAACTAAATGAATATAACCAAATCAAAAAGAAAAGAAAAATTTGAAAAACCAACAATTTCTTAGCAAAATAGGAGCAAAAACCTGTAAGAAAAAATTATAAATCCATTTGATTTTTTCCGGTCGCATGAACGAATCAAATCTGTTATATCCAGCTGTTCTAAATCCGCCATCAATATTTTGGGAAGTTTTCTCGCATTTTCTTTGGTTAAATCGCCACTACATTTTCCGGAAAGGTTTACTTGATTTTTTTTCCGATAAAGATTAGTCTTAAAAAATAAGGAAAATGCGGAGAAATTTTAAAGTGAAGATAAATAAAAGAAAATTGGTTAGCCCTTAGCGTAGTTCCGGAACTACTTGTTCAAGTTCAAGAGGCTTAGACAAGCATTTAAATGTACAAAAAAAAACCTTTCAAAAAATAAACGAAAGTGTTAAAAAAGAGGAAGTCGTTGTTGAGGCAATTACGAAGGCTAATGAGATCCTGGTTCACGAGTTGATTTCTTTCCAAGGGATTTAACTCGAAGGGTCGGGGGAAGGAAGCTCGGCGGAAAGAGGGATGAAAAAGAGGCCAAGGAGGCGGCGGGCGGGGGCAAGGGGTCGGGAAGGCTATTAGTTTGTCAATAGGAGGTGATATGCCGGGAGGCCCATTGTCGGCAAATCAATCCGCTGATGGGCCGCTCTCATGCAACCCTCTCAAACATCCGGCAAAAGCGAAAAGAAAAAAAAATGCCTCCGTTATATTTTCACCCCTAATCGATAGTTTAAATCAAATATTTGCGACTTGCTAATTTGTTTATTGAACCCTCAAATCGCCCTGTTTTTTATATGATTTACGGTAAAGGGAATGTAAACAAGAAGCTTATTAACGTCTCAATCCGACACGCGAGCTTTCCAATGCAAAATTTACCCAAAACAGCGAAGGTCTCATCATTCCAGGCGATATTCCACGTAAAGGAGTCATTAAACCACTAAAAAATTAAAATATTCAGCGCTCAAGAATATTTTTTAGGTCAGGAAAGGCGAAAAAATTGATCATAATGTTTCGTCGTAAAAACGTCTCGTCGAAATTTCAACACAACATAATTTCGTCATAAATGGCGGAAAAAAGAGAAGGATTTGTCTTAGCGTGTCTGTAGGACGAGTGTTTTTAAACAACTTGTGTAACTTTCATCATAAAAACAGATCGTCATAATTTCGTCATACAACAAATCGTCATTTTGTCTTTTTGAAATTGAACATTTGAAATTTTAGATGAGAGTGTTTTACTTTCTCATTTTCGACATTCAGATTTAGGGTTTTAACGGTCTGATTGTGTTTAAGGGATATTCCACGTAAAGGAGTCATTAAACCCCAAAAAATTGAAATATTCAGTGTTCAAGAATATTTTTAGGTCAGGGAAGACGAAAAATTGCTCATAATGTACCGTCATAAAGACATCTCGTGAAAATTTCGACACAACATAATTTCGTCATAAAATGGCGGAAAAAAGAAAAGGATTCGTCTTAGCGTGTCTGTAGGACGAGTGTTTTTAAACAACTTGTGTAACTTTCGTCATAAAAGTCTCGTAAAAATTTCAACACAACATAATTTCGTCATAAAATGGCGGAAAAAAGAGAAGGAATTGTCTTAGCGTGTCTGTAGAACAAGAGTTTTTAAACAACTTTCATCATAAAAACAGATCGTCATAAATTCGTCATACAACAAATCGTCATTTTGTCTTTTTGAAATTGAACCTTTGTTTTATTTGAAATTTTATGTTTTTTTACTTTTTCATTTTCGACATTTTGATTCAGCGTTATAACGGTCTGATTGTGTTTAAGGGATATTCCACTTAAAGGAGTCATTAAACCACAAAAAATTGAAATATTCAGTGTTCAAGAATATTTTTTAGGTCTGGGAAGACGAAAAAATTGCTCATAATGTATCGTCATAAAAACGTCTCGTCAAAATTTCAACACAACATAATTTCGTCATAAAATGGCGGAAAAAAGAGAAGGATTCGTCTTAGCGTGTCTGTAGGACGAGTGTTTTTAAACAACTTGCGTAACTTTCATCATAAAAGTCTCGTCAAAATTTCAACACAACATAATTTCGTCATAAAATGGCGGAAAAAGAGAAGGATTCGTCTTAGCGTGTCTGTAGGAGGAGTGTTCTTGAACAAATCGTTTAACTTTCATCATAAAAACAGATCGTCATAAATTCGTCATACAACAAATCGTCGTTTCGTCCTAAAAACGTCTCGTCGAAATTTCAACACAACATAATTTCGTCATAAAATGGCGGAAAAAAGAGAAGGATTCGTCTTAGCGTGTCTGTAGGACGAGTGTTTTTAAACAACTTGTGACTTTCATCATAAAAACGGATCGTCATAAATTCGTCATACAACAAATCGTCGTTTCGTCCTAAAAACGTCTCGTCAAAATTTCAACACAACATAATTTCGTCATAAAATGGCGGAAAAAAGAGAAGGATTCGTCTTAGCGTGTCTGTAGGACGAGTGTTTTTAAACAACTTGCGTAACTTTCATCATAAAAGTCTCGTCAAAATTTCAACACAACATAATTTCGTCATAAAATGCCGGAAAAAAGAGAAGGATTCGTCTTAGCGTGTCTGTAGGAGGAGTGTTCTTGAACAAATCGTTTAACTTTCATCATAAAAACAGATCGTCATAAATTCGTCATACAACAAATCGTCGTTTCGTCCTAAAAACGTCTCGTCGAAATTTCAACACAACATAATTTCGTCATAAAATGGCGGAAAAAAGAGAAGGATTCGTCTTAGCGTGTCTGTAGGACGAGTGTTTTTAAACAACTTGTGACTTTCATCATAAAAACGGATCGTCATAAATTCGTCATACAACAAATCGTCGTTTCGTCCTAAAAACGTCTCGTCAAAATTTCAACACAACATAATTTCGTCGTAAAATGGCGGAAAAAAGAGAAGGATTCGTCTTAGCGTGTCTGTAGGACGAGTGTTTTTAAACAACTTGTGTAACTTTCATCATAAAAACAGATCGTCATACGACAAATTGTCATTTTGTCTATGTCAAATTGAATCTTCGTTTCATTTAAATTTTAGATGTAGAGTATGTTTTTTTACTTTTTCATTTTCGACATTCTGATTTAGGGTTTTAACGGTCTGATTGTGTATAAGGGAGGACTTACATCTTGGAAACTAAAAGCGCCCTTGTTTAGATGGAAGTTCCCTTCTTGGAAAACAATGGTTTCCCATCTATTGTCGCGCCCTCGTCGGTAATCCGAACAATCAAAACCCTAAAACTTACCTTTGAAAACCGCAAAACCCGGTCGGGATTATCGATTGGGATGATAAAAAAAATAAGTTCGGTTGTAAATTGAATTTTCAGGGTTGGAAACAAGTTGCACGTGAGGGTCATCGCTAATAGGGTTTACGACTGGGGGCCATTATCTAGAAGCCAAGAAGAAATAATTAGATTTATCCCAGGACGCCGTTTCCCAATTAATTTTATTAATTGAGTGGATATCCAATTAATAAACTTTTTGGCAATCCGCGAGACCAAAAAAAAAATTCAATTTTTTTCACCCCGCTTTAAACTATAAAATTTCATAAGAGCAAATCGTCACAGTTTTGACAAACAGCGAATCGGCATAGTTCACCCGAAATCAAAAATTTTCCTCATACTCTTAGCTTGCTATTTATTTAGTTTTTCGCTAAACTGAATTTCTGGTTACTTTTCATGGGGAAAGTTGAAGATTTTTGTTATAAAAATTTTGCGAAGGAAAGCTAAATGTCAGCTTAGGAAGCAAGCTAAATGTCAGCTTAGGAAGCAAGCTATAAGACAGCTTAGGAGGCAAGCTAAAAGACAGTTGAGAAGGCAAGCTAAAGGTCAGCTTAGGAAGCAAGCAAGAAGGCAGCTTAGGAGGCAAGCTAAAAGACAGTTGAGAAGGCAAGCTAAATGTCAGCTTAGGAAACAAACTAGAAGACAGCTTAGGAGGCAAGCTAAAAGACAGTTGAGAAGGCAAGCTAAATGTCAGCTTAGGAAACCAACTAGAAGACAGCTTAAGAGGCAAGCTAAAAGACAGTTGAGAAGGCAAGCTAAAGGTCAGCTTAGGAAGCAAGCTAGAAGGCAGCTTAGGAGGCAAGCTAAAAGACAGTTGAGAAGGCAAGCTAAAGGTCAGCTTAGGAAGCAAGCTAGAAGGCAGCTTAGGAGGCAAGCTAAAAGACAGTTGAGAAGGCAAGCTAAATGTCAGCTTAGGAAACAAACTAGAAGACAGCTTAGGAGGCAAGCTAAAAGACAGTTGAGAAGGCAAGCTAAATGTCAGCTTAGGAAGCAAGCTAAATGTCAGCTTAGGAAGCAAGCTATAAGACAGCTTAGGAGGCAAGCTAAAAGACAGTTGAGAAGGCAAGCTAAATGTCAGCTTAGGAAACAAACTAGAAGACAGCTTAGGAGGCAAGCTAAAAGACAGTTGAGAAGGCAAGCTAAAGGTCAGCTTAGGAACAAGCTAGAAGGCAGCTTAGGAGGCAAGCTAAAAGACAGTTGAGAAGGCAAGCTATAGGTCAGCTTAGGAAGCAAGCTAGAAGGCAGCTTAGGAGGCAAGCTAAAAGACAGTTAAGAAGGCAAGCTAAATGTCAGCTTAGGAAACAAACTAGAAGGCAGCTTAGGAGGCAAGCTAAAAGACAGTTGAGAAGGCAAGCTATAGGTCAGCTTAGGAAGCAAGCTAGAAGGCAGCTTAGGAGGCAAGCTAAAAGACAGTTGCAGGAGGAAAGCTATCCGCGTGACCAAAAAAAAAAAAAAACTCAATTTTTTTCTCCCCGCTATAAACTATAAAATTTCATAAGAGCAAATCGTCACAGTTTAGACAAATAGCGAATCTTCATAGTTCACCCGAAATCAAAGAATTTTCCTCATACTCTTAGATTGCTATTTATTTGGTTTTACGCTAAACTGAATTTCTGGTTGCTGTCTGGTTACTTTTCATGGGGAATGTTGAAGATTTTTGTTTTCGAATTTGATGTTTAAAATCAAATCTTTGTTTTTTCCCGAACGAGGTTGACAATCGTTGGCTTTTTGAGGTTTAAAAGAGCGATTACTGTGTTCGGAGACAATAGAAAGGGAAGAGTAATCATCGTTTTCAGGTGGAACACTGAGAAAAACAAACACAACATGAGTTTACACAGAATGGAGAGTCGAAGAGGTGGAGGGGGACCCCTTTCCATAGTGATGGAATGAAAACAGAAACTCTACCTTGGCTATAGACAACCAACTAAAACCCAACCCACGATCGACCAATCAGTTTAACTCCGAACGCAAACACAGACCGCGGGAATCCGCAAGCATCGGACGTTATTGTTTCCTCTTTGTTTTTATTACTCACAAATTAAGGAACCCATGAGAAAATTGGGTTTTACCGCTGTTTGTTCCCAAAATCAATGTTTGGGACAGCAGAATCAATGACCTTTTGACCCGAATGCAGAGGAGCTACTGGAAACGCAAGCTATGCTATGTTTAGGAGGCAAGCTAAAAGACAGTTTCAGGAGGAAAACTAAAAGACAGATGAGAAGGCAAGGTAAATGTAAGCTTAGGAAGCAAGCTAGAAAAACCTTAGGAGGCAAGCTAACAGACAGTTGAGAAGGCGAGCTAAATGTCAGCTTAGGAAGCAAGCTATAAGACACCTTTGGAGGCTAGCTAAAAGACAGTTGAGATGGCAAGCTAAATGTCAGCTTAAGAAGCAAGCTGTAAGACACCTTAGGAGGCAAGCTAAAAGACAGTTGAGAAGGCAAGCTAAATGTTAGCTTAGGAAGCAAGCTAGAAGACACCTTAGGAGGCAAGCTAACAGACAGTTGAGAAGGCGAGCTAAATGTCAGCTTAGGAAGCAAGCTATAAGACAGCTTAGGAGGCAAGTTAAACGACAGTTGAGAAGGCAAGCTAAATGTCAGCTTAGGAAGCAAGCTAGAAGACAGATTAGGAGGCAAGCTAAAAGACAGTTGAGAAGTCAAGCTAAATGTCACCTTAGGAAGCAAGCTAGAAGACACCTTAGGAGGCAAGCTAGAAGACAGTTTAGGAGGCAAGCTAAAAGACAGTTGAGAAGGCAAGCTAAATGTCACCTTAGGAAGCAAGCTATAAGACACCTTAGGAGGCAAGCTAAGAGACAGTTGAGAAGGCAAGCTAAATGTCAGCTTAGGAAGCAAGGTAGAAGACAGCTTAGGAGGCAAGTTAAACGACAGTTGAGAAGGCAAGCTAAATGTCAGCTTAGGAAGCAAGCTAGAAGACAGATTAGGAGGCAAGCTAAAAGACAGTTGAGAAGGCAAGCTAAATGTCACCTTAGGAAGCAAGCTATAAGACAGCTTAGGAGGCAAGCTAAAAGACAGTTGCAGGAGGAAAGCTTTAAGACAGTTGAGAAGGCAAGCTAAATGTCAGCTTAGGAAGCAAGCTATAAGACACCTTAGGAGGCAAGCTAAAAGACAGTTGCAGGAGGAAAGCTAGTGGCAGGGCAGGAGACAGTTTTAAGTGGCAATACCCACAAAATTCTTCTTTTCTATCTTTTTAATCTACTGTCAACCTCAGCCTGAAGAAAAAGGTGAAAATCCACTTAACTAAAGTCTTTCCTAGAAAAGGAAAACCATTTTTGTTTTATTAAAAATTAAGATAATTTTTTTTATAAAAATTTTAATTGAACGTTTGAACGCAATTATGTTCAGGGTTGAAACTGAGGAGTTTAATTATACAAGAGGGTAATTACCATGGCCGATGGCAATCTAACCATTAATTGAATTGTCTGCTAATGATCCTGACGGTTTTCCACCCCATTTTTTTTCAAACAGGTAAACGAAGAAATTTGAAATTGGTGGCAGCGCTGAACGTTAAAATTTTCAAATGGTCTTTTTTTAAACAAATTTTAATTAAAGCCTCCTAAAATGCCATTTAGCCTAGTTATGTTATTTTATTTAAGATGTTTGGACAGCAGAATCAATGACCTTTTGGACCCGAATGCAGAGGAGCTACTGGAAACGCAAGCTATGCTATATTTAGGAGGCAAGCTAATAGACAGTTGAGAAGGGAAGCTAAATGTCAGCTTAGGAAGCAAGCTAGAAGACGTTTAGGAGGCATGCTAAAAGACAGTTGAGAAGGCAAGCTAAATTTCAGCTTAGGAAGCAAGCTAGAAGACAGCTTAGGAGGTAAGCTAGAAGACAGTTAACGAAGAAATTTGAAATCTATTGGTGGCAGCGCTGAACGTTAAAATTTTCAAATGTTCTTTTTTTAAACAAATTTTAATTAAAGCCTCCTAAAATGCCGTTTAGCCAAGTTATGTTATTTTATTTAAGATTTTTAGTTATAATATGGAAGAACAATTTTGAAGTGTACAACAGAAGATTACTCACAAATTAAGGAACCCATGAGAAAATTGTGTTTTACTGCTGTTTGTTCCCAAAATCAATGTTTGGGACAGCAGAATCAATGACCTTTTGGACCCGAATGCAGAGGAGCTACTGGAAAAGCAAGCTATGCTAAAAGACTGTTTAGGAGGCAAGCTAAAAGACAGTTGAGAAGGCAAGCTAAATGTCAGCTTAGGTAGCAAGCTAGAAGACAGCTTAGGAGGCAAGCTACAAGACAGTTGAAAAGGCAAGCTAAATGTCAGCTTAGGAAGCAAGCTAGAAGACCGCTTAGGAGGTAAGCTAGAAGACAGTTAACGAAGAAATTTGAAATCTATTGGTGGCAGCGCTGAACGTTGAAATTTTCAAATGTTCTTTTTTTAAACAAATTTTAATTAAAGCCTCCTAAAATGCTATTTAGCGTAGTTATGTTATTTTACTTAAGATTTTTAGTTATAATATGGAAGAACAATTTTGAAGTGTACAATAGAAGATGATGTCCAAAGGAGAGTTGAACCTGTTTTTGACAGTTTAGACGTAAAGAAAAAAAAAAATGTTTTCTTTGTTAAAAGAAACAGAACTTCCATTATAGTTTCATCCACTCATAGAACCTGACAGTTTCAAAATTATTAACTGGGAGTACCTACCTCGGGGGCTTAGTGAAACAGGATATGTAAATATTATATCTCCAACGTTCATAAGGTCGAGAAGGGGGTTGGTGGAAGGGTTTTAAACCGCGGAGTAACAAAACGCTCCCACTTTCTGAGAGTTGTTTTGAAAGGTTTCCCCCCCAGTTGAAAAAGGAAAAGGGACAAGAGTGAAAAACCTGGCCTATTTTAAACAACTAACAAAAGCTTTCAAACTTTCATAATGGCCTTTTCTCTTCAAATAAGTGTCTTTTCCATTTAAAATTGTAAATATTTAAAAAAAAAAAAGTTCATCCACACATGGAATTCTTCAATTTTCATCTCAGAAAAACGTCACAATAAACAATTTCAAGTTTTCAATGAAAACTTTTAACTTTGCAATTTTTAATATTTGTCGATCTAACTGGCCATCTAGTAATTAATATTGAAGTAGAAAATCTCCCCACCCAGGGAAAATCGAGTAGTTAAGGAAGTGGAAAAATATTGGAAAAAATTTTTGGCACCCAGTGGGATTCGAACCTGCGATCTCAGTGTTTCTGGCCCATTTACAATCTGAGCTAAGGGCTAGAATCTCAGAGATCGTAAGTTCGAATCCCACTGGGGGCCAAACTTTTTTTCCACTATTTTTGAACTTCCTAAAATTATTGGCATTAGTGGTCCGACTAACAAAAATTAACTACTATAAAAATAATATCATATTATTTATATTTTATTGCAAAGTCCAGTTTTAGTGACTTTTTTTTTTGTAAAATAATCTTCTTTTGTATTTATTTTATGAAAGAGGTTCTCTTATTCCGTAGGTATTAAATTTACCTATTGAAATACAAAAGAGATTTTAAACTTTATTGTTCAATATACTTGATACTTTTTAATTAAATACTTATTTAAATAATTGAAAATTTATACTGAAAGTTTATATGGCTGGCACAAACGGATTGATTTTTTAGGTTATTATTAAAGATGATATTGTTTCTTCGTTTATGGGAGAGAGTCTTCTAGACTATGTTTGGCCTAGGAGGAAATAAATAATAGCTTTGTTCCAACCGCAGTGTGAAACTGGTTTGAAACTCCTGGAACATGTGTAGAAGGACTTACACGTCAATGATGACGTCGCTCAAATCGTTTGCCCGTCAAATCTGACGTTCAAAACCGTCTGCGCATGCTTCAGGAGTTTCAAACCAGTTTCGAACTGCAGTTGGAACAAAGCTAACGTTTAGCTAACGGGTAGTACATGGTATAGGCCTTCCGGATTGCGGATTAGGAGGCAAGCTAAACGACAGTTTAGGAGGCAACTTAAACTACCGTTTTGGAGGCAAGCTAAACGACAGTTTAGGAGGCAAGCTAAACGACAGTTTAGGAGGCATGTTAAACTACCGTTTTGGAGGCAAGCTAAACGACATTTTAGGAGGCAACTTAAACTACCGTTTTGGAGGCAAGCTAAACGACAGTTTAGGAGGCATGTTAAACTACCGTTTAGGAGGCAAGTTAAACTACAGTTTAGGAGGCAAGCTAAACGACAGTTTAGGAGGCATGTTAAACTACCGTTTTGGAGGCAAGCTAAACGACAGTTTAGGAGGCATGTTAAACTACCGTTTTGGAGGCAAGCTAAACGACAGTTTAGGAGGCATGTTAAACTACCGTTTTGGAGGTAAGCTAAACGACAGTTTAGGAGGCAACTTAAACTACCGTTTAGGAGGCAAGTTAAACTACAGTTTAGGAGGCAAGCTAAATGTCAGCTTAGGAAGCAAGCTAGAAGACAGCTTAGGAGGCAAGCTAAACGACAGTTTAGGAGGCAAGCTAAACTACAGTTTTGGAGGCAAGCTAAACGACAGTTTAGGAGGCAAGCTAAACGACAGTTTAGGAGGCATGTTAAACTACCGTTTTGGAGGCAAGCTAAACGACATTTTAGGAGGCAAGCTAAACGACAGTTTAGGAGGCAACTTAAACTACCGTTTAGGAGGCAAGTTAAACTACAGTTTAGGAGGCAAGCTAAATGTCAGCTTAGGAAGCAAGCTAGAAGACAGCTTAGGAGGCAAGCTAAACGACAGTTTAGGAGGCAAGCTAAGCTACAGTTTAGGAGGCAAGCTAAACGACAGATTAGGAGGCAAGCTAAACGACAGATTAGGAGGCAAGCTAAACGACAGATTAGGAGGCAAGCTAAATGACAGATTAGGAGGCAAGCTAAACGACAGATTAGGAGGCAAGCTAAACGACAGATTAGGAGGCAAGCTAAACGACAGATTAGGAGGCAAGCTAAACGACAGATTAGGAGGCAAGCTAAACGACAGATTAGGAGGCAAGCTAAATGACAGATTAGGAGGCAAGCTAGAAGACAGCTAAGGAGTAGTAAGAGGTTTCCCCTTCAAATTTTGAACATACGGGTCTGAAAAACCGAAAAGAGAATTATGAAAGTTTCTAAGATAAACACAGTATAATGAAGAGGTCAAGATAGGATATCAGAGTAACCAAAATAAAGGGCCCTTTAAACGGACTTAAGTTTACAGTCACGTCTCATGATCACAATTAAGGGACGTTAAATCCCTCCTAAACAATTTCTCGTATTTCATATCGACCGGAAACGTACGAAAATAGCCCCAGGAGGGTACTCCACTATTTTTTTCCTCTCTCCCCGCATCTAAATCACCGTTGAACTCTTGACCTCCGACGCCCTCGCATTTTTTTTGCAGTTCGCATTGACGGAAATTTAGTCCGGCCACGGGAGTGAATAATGGATGTTGGCCCAACAATGTGAATCGATCTTAATACAACAATGGTTTAAGTCCCACCACTGATCAAAGGCCAAAACGGAATATCTGATTATCTCCGACAACACACGGATTCCCATATCTCTATTTTGCCCTACATTAATATCCAACTAATTATCTAATTATTCATTATGAATTAATTTTAAAAAATGCATTTTTCAAACATCCTCAACTGCCTAATCTTAATCCTTAAAACCTCTTTTTAAATTTTAAATAGTTCAGTAAATCCTATTAGTGTTTCAAATACGTTGTATATCTAGGAATTCTAAATAAACTTAGTTCAAAATATTTAATAATTATATTAATTAAGTGATTGATTAGATGTAGGGCCAATTTCGTAGAGTATACAATGTAAATTGCTAATTAGAAACATCTAATTTATCAAAGCGTTTTCGGGGTGGTTTTGAGCCGTTTATATATTGGGAGTTGGGAGATGTTGGTCAACTTTTGTCCTGAAGTATCATCACCTTGATACGTCATATCATTTCTGCCAACTGAATTGACCGTTTTTGGTAAAATTTTGAGGCTTTAAATGAGAAAAACAATCCAAATTTGATAAAGTGAAATCTTCTACTTGATTACCGGAGTTTTACCGCTTTTGTTCCCAAAATCAATATTTGGGAGTGCAGAATGAATGACCTTTCGGACCCGAATGCAGAGGAACTACTGGAAAAACAAACTAAACGACAGCTTAAAAGGCAAGCCAGAAGCATGGTTAGGAGCCAAGCTAGAAGACAGGTTAGGAGGAAAGCTAAACGTCAGTTCAGGAGGCAAGCTAAACGACAGTTTAGGAGGAAAGCTAAACGACAGGTTAGGAGGCAAGCTGAACGACAGCTTATCGGGCAAGCTAAATGGCAGTTTGGAGGCAATCAAAACAAGAGGTTACGATGAGGAAAACAATCCAAATTTGATAAAGTGAAATCTGCTACTTGATTACCGGTGTTTTACCGTTTTTTGTTCCCAAAATTTGGGACATCAGAATAAAAATGACCTCTTGGACCGGAATGCAGAGGAACTACTGGAAAAACAAGCTAAAAGCAATTTAGGAGGTAAGCTAATGACATCTTAGGAGGCAAGCTAGAAGATAGGTTAGGAGGCAAGCTAAACGACAGTTTAGGAGGCAAGCTAAATGACAGTTTAGGAGGCAAGCTAAACGAAAGTTCAGGAGGCAAGCTAAACGACAGTTTAGGAGGCAAGCTAAACGACAGTTTAGGAGGCAAGCTAAACGACAGTTTAGGAGGCAAGCTAAACGACAGCTTATCGGGCAAGCTAAATGGCAGTTTGGAGGCAATCAAAACAAGGGTTACGATGAGGAAAACAATCTAAATTTGATAAAGTGAAATCTGCTACTTGATTACCGGTGTTTTACCGCTTTTTGTTCCCAAAATCAATAGGTACATATTTGGGACTGCAGAATGAATGACCTTTCGAACCCGAATGCAGAGGAACTACTGGAAAAAACCAACTAAACGACAGCTTAAAGCAGAAACCTATTCAGTTGTTATTGAAGCCATGACGGAAAGAGAAGTCAGCCCGTCTGTTGCACAAATTATCAAGTTTTTGGCAAAGGACGAGCAGACGAGCTGACTTCTCTTCCTTCATGGCTTCACTAACAACTGAATGGGTTTCTGCTATAGGCTGTGTGGGGGAAGCCGATCCCAGAGACCCACAGCTTTTTGAGGACGATGAAGAAGTCGAGGCGTTCGTGCTCAACTGGGTCACCACCCGCCCTCATCTTTTCTACGAAGAAGGCATCAAAAAGCTGCCGATCCGGTGGGGAAAATGTGTAGCCAAGTCGGGAGACTATGTAGAATAGTAATATCACTGAATTAATATCTACTAGAATGGTATTGACATAGGCGCTTTTGTTTCCTGCTCAAGAAGTTCAAAAAGTAACCGCTAGGTAGCGTCGGCTCAAACTTAGGTATATTGGCGCCAGCCAATAGAAACGCATAATCACCGTCGTTTTCACCCCTATCTAGCGGTTGTTTCAAGTACCACAAACTCGACGGTGCCGCTTTACAGCGGCTGTTTTGTCGTAGTGGAAACATTTTTTTTCCTTCCAAGGCCATTCTAGTCTATTATGTTTCCCATTTTTTCAGCAACGCAGTAAAATTTTACAGCTGAATTCCGGTTTATATTTGATTCGCCCTCGTATCTCCCGAGCACTTGGAGGGGATGAAAGTACGTACCCCTATTTGCAAGATGTCCGAAGACGGAAGGACTCTCCTGTCAAGGGTTGGAGAGAGACTCGGGAAGTAGAAATGTGTTTGTTTCTCTTTCGATCCTTTAATAAACGCTCTTCACAGTTAGCCAACAAATGTATTAATCTTAGGACTTGACAGACCTAAAAAACGTTAATGATCTTGTTTGTTATTAATACAAGTCCATCCCCTTTCTCCCATGAGATAACCGGCCATGACGTATGCAAATTGGACTTTATTATTCATGTATCACAACGTTTTTATAAACTTGGAACCCTCTAGACACTTGAAAAAGTTATGGAATCATTAAAACACAAAACTCTGGAAGTCCAAAAATTAGTAGGATGATCAAAATCGGCGGGGAAGGAGGGAACTCTGATGACGTCACGACCTAAACGGCGCCGAAATTCAAAATATGTAATTGGGATCTAGTTAAAAGGGATGGGGCCTAATGAGCCAGACAAACTCACTAGAGGTAAAGCTTCAGAAAAAAAATGGAGTTTTTGGCCAAATTCAAAAATCAGAAAAAAAAAAAAACACCTAAAAATCTAGGAATCAAGCATTAAATTAAGCGACATTCTCGCGACGCCACCAAGGGGAGCTTTGAAAACGGGAGCACATATCTCCTCTTCCAGACCCCGTTGGGTAAATTCGAATATGGATCTATACCGATCTCAACTTTGTCTGTGGTTCCGGCCGGCCGTAACATTTTTTTCCCGAAAACTTTACGGCCACAGTTTTCATCCGATTTTCACCAAATTTTCACACAAATTTCTTTAGCCGGTGAAGAAGAATGTAACGAGGGGGATTTTTGAATTTCGAAAAAATGGCGGAGATATGTCTGTTTGAAATTTTAAAAAATTCGCTGCGGCCGAACCGTTAATCCGATTTTCACCAAATTTTCACCAATTACTCCTTATGTTCTTTAGGAATTTTCGGTGTAAAAAAAATTGGCACTTTTTAATTATAATTTTTTTAGTAGGGAGAAATTTCATACTTCTACCCATTATGAGAGGCTCATCCGTAGGCCAAAGATCCCATTATTTCTGCCTTGACACTTATGAAAATTTTCGAAAAAAGAACAAAAAAAAAAAAAAAAAAAAAACACAAATTTAAAAAAGAAAACCCGGAAAATTTTTCGAAAAAAAAAAACTCGGAAAATTTTTCAAAAAAAAATCGCAAATTTAAAAAAGAAAAACCGGAAAATTTTTCGAAAAAAAACTTCCCCTCCCTATACTTCCCCTCCTATATACTTCCCCTTCCTTAAACTTCCCCTTCCTTATACTTCCCCTTCCCTATACTTCCCTCCTTTATACTTTCCCTCTCTTCATTATACTTTCGTTCCCGTATACTTCCCCCTCTGTATACTTCCCCTCACATACTTCCCCTCCGTTCTACTTCCCCTATTATTTGTCACTTCTCTTTAAGGAAGTTTTCGTTGGAAGCTCTTCAAACCAGTACTTTTGATAGCGATAGTTCTTTTTCGTGGATAAAATGTCAAAAAATTCTTTATAAAGAATGAGTTTTTTTGGCCAAATGAGCTAGGAAAACTCCCAAAATGAACTACCCTATAAGTTTTTTTTTATAGAAGTGTATTTTATACTTTTAAGAAGCTACAAAAGAAACAAAAAAAATTTTATTACACTTCACCGTTGGGAAACACTTGTAACTTTTACAACGTTAGACCCTTCCTCTAATAAATTCCAAGCACGGGTGCTCTAATGCAAAACAGGGGAACACTTCCCTTCCTAAGAAAATATCCCCCCTCTTTTTCGATCCTTTTTAGCCAATATTTCATACCGAAAATTATTCAGACTCAATTAATATCCCATTGAGTTTTCGCAACCTTATATAAACATAATTAAATCAAAATGTTGAAGTATGTTAATTATAGAGTTTTCTTCCCTTTTCTATAGTTCCAGGGACGTTTCAATTGTTCCTTTTTCTTAATTAGTCTCTGGGAAAAGGGGATTTCGGAATATTTTCGGGGTGCGTTGTTTTTATGGTAGATTTAACCTCCTCTCCCCTCAGATTTTCCAATTTCTTGATGTTTTAATGAAAATCATCCATTGAAAATTGGACGCAGGCGGCGATTATAATTAAGTCTTTAAAATCCACTCCCTCGGCTTTTAACCTTTCTTCACTAATAGATCAATAAATGAATATTATTTTAGAAAGAAATTATGTTTCATATTAGGTAGATTTCTTTTCTTCAAAATCTACCTATTGTAATGTATTTTTTATTTTGATTTAATTTTTTTAAAGAAAAGAAAAAATCTTTTCAAAGGTATAAGATTACGTTAAGTTTCCCTAAAGCGGATTTAGGATTAGATTCGAAACCCCAACCCTTCACTTAACCTTAAAACTTCCTAACTTTTTCAAGATCAAAAAAATCAAGATTCATATTATTACTTTTATAAGATAAATTGTTTTAGCGGAGAGAGAAAAAAAAGATTTCAATTGAGAAAAGAGGAATACAGGGTGTCCGGAACACATGGCAAGCGTCTGGGAGAGCGTTAAAAAGTGGTTTTACGAAAAAAAGTTAAATGTAAACCCCCCTTAATTTAAATCAAAGAATTTGATGGTGTAGTTTAAAATCCGCCTGGATATACAGGGTGTCCCAGACACAACCTAACATCGTTATTTTTT